>JAIUND010004999.1:0-10436 GCA_034699125.1 Gisinianus flammeolus
GGATTCCCAGCAACTCCACTTGTTGAAGGACGAATTAGATTTTGTATGAGTGCTTCACACACCAAGGAAATGTTGGATCATGTAAGTATAGTATAAATTAGTGATACTGGTTAATCTTATAACGGACAACTATATATGTACATGCGTAATGAAATTCGTATGATCGCCAAAAGTAATAATAATTGAAATATTATGTATAACGTTTTTAACATGATTTTATAAATGTATATTTATATATATAGGTATTGAAGGAATTTTCTGAAATTGGAGAAAGTATTCAGGCTACCACATCTGCGCTGCCCAAATTCAAAGGAGAAATTATGTACAGTGAAGTCTGAAAATTCACTCAGAAAAGTTGTGACGCTATGTATCACACTATATACCTACAAGAAAAATCTATTTTATTTACTCGAAAATATGCTCTCCGACCTCCGTTTTTTTCTCATTGAAAAAAACAATTCAGTGAGAAAAAAACGGAGAGTAAGTACTTGACATATTAATATTAATATTACACATACTATATGTATGTGGTGTAAAATTTTTTAAACTTGTGTGCTTGGAATTAAATGCTTCATTTTTACATCTTATAATATAATGTTATAAAAAATATATTGAAATACACGTGTCTCCGTATACTTATTTAAGTACTTGTGTGTAAATACTATATGTAAAACTACAGACTAAAAAAATAGAAAAGGAATGAGATATATGTATAAATATACATGTGTATTATGGTGTATGTGCCACATACATACTATATGTGCATAACATATCTATTTGCTGCTAAAACACATATATCTGAATTATGTCATATATGCTTGATAAATACATTAAACAAAAAATTGTAGGTTATTTTTAATATGAGCATGGCAAATCATCAATCAACCATATAATTTTTAGTAATTATTTATGCCAATATTAAATACTTAAGTAGTGAGACTTAGTCGCAAAATATTCAATCACAAAATATAAAGTTTTGCAGCCAGCAAGCAGACCATCTACACAAGAAAATCGAATCGAATAATTCCATTCACACACATCTCGTCAGTTTAAAAAAATATATTTACTACATACTATACAAGAACAACATTAGAAAAAAACAAGAGTTTAAGATTAACACAAATCGTGAACATCATCATTATTTCTTTGGATTTTGAAAATTACATTTATACCAAATAAATATACAACAGTTTTAATATCCTTCCATTTGTCTTTCGAGAATTATATACATTGATCTAAATCTGTTCAATTTTGTCTCGTAAAATATAATACTCTCCATCCATATAATATATTTAGCTCGCGAGTTTGATTTTTTTCATAAAATAATTTTTGTGAGTGTGTTGTGTTGTTTTCTAATTTTACAAAACTTATGAACCCCTTAAAGTTTTGAAAATCATTTACTCATTCAGCATTCAGCACTCATTCAGCAGAATACAAAATTTATTTATTGTTTCATTACACATTATAAAGTATTGGAAGTCAGTTTGTGGTGGTAATACACTAATTAATGCACAAGTAAGTATAAAGTATATAAAATATATAAACTCATGCATGTGTAAGTTAATTATATACATCATGTAACGAACATTTGTATTTCATTTCAATATTTAGGCCACTAATTTACAAGTATATGTGTGTATTTTTAATAAGTTATTAATAATAATAGCTAGTTGTCTTTGCGGTTTCACGTATAGTTTAATATAGTTACAGAGAGGATAAAGTGTATAATTATTTTGAAAACAAAAGCGATTCACTCAACTGTGTGTTCATATGTAATTTAATATCATTAAAATGTTGTTCTTTTTTCGTTTTTTTTCAGAAATGAGTTTGCGAACCCCTTGTTTTGAATTTCAATTTGACAACTTCAATATCGGTTCAAGATTTGTTTCTTTCTTCGTGGGGAAACAAAATCCGCCTTATTTCTTACTCCAGTGCCAACAACATTAATTTTATTTTTATTTTTTCTTCCTATATATATCTTTAATTCTCCAATTGCCTAACTTACGATAAACTTATCTCATAACCGCCTGTCTGCCTAAATCCTGTAATTTAGACCTTGAATTAGAATCCATACATATATATTTTAAATTTTTGTATTGTATCGATTTAATTGTCATATTTTGAACCCTCAAACAACCGAAAAAAAACGTAATAATGCGGGTCGTTGCTTTGATAAGTGGTGGAAAGGATAGTTGCTACAATATGATGCAATGTGTGGCTGCTGGACACGAAATTGTTGCTTTGGCAAATCTTGAACCCTCAATTAATGGTAAGAAATTAAAATTATCGTGGCTATCAAAATAAAGTGAATAATATGTATATATACATACTGAAAAGTAGGAAAGGTTTTTTTATTACCTATACTTGTTAAACTTAAACGATTAGATTAATGCAAGTTTGAATTATTCTCATCTAGATGAAATCGATAGTTACATGTACCAAACAGTAGGCCACGATGGAATATCAATGTATTCGGATGCTCTGGATTTACCTTTATTTCGAAAGAAAATTGAAGGTAACGCCATTGCTCTACAAAAAGATTATTCTCCTACTGTAGGAGATGAAGTGGAAGATTTGTACAGCCTGCTTCTTGATGTGAAAGTAAGTTTGCGTGTGTAAACAACAAATTTAATGGTTTATATGCGTTCGTACTATATAGTGTACATGTATATAGATTATGTATTTATGTATTAATACATAATTATGTTAGATTGAAAAAATAATATCTCTCCTACTACAAGTATTAATATATAGTTTCATATTTTTTAAATGTGTGTTTTAATGTAAAACTTTTACAGGAAGAAATTGATTTTGACGCAATTGCTGTAGGTGCTATTTTATCAGATTATCAAAGAATAAGGGTAGAAAATGTGTAAGTATTATATTATATATTCCATCGTATTTTAAACTTTGGTCTCACCTGTGAAGAAATACTTGTGTGTATATATTTTTTACACAGTATGTTTTGTATTCGATTTTGTATTAAACATGCATTGATATTAAATATGATGATGGGCTGATTATTAATTAAGACTTTTAACATTTTGACAGATGTACTCGGCTAGGTTGTGTTTGTTTGGCCTATTTATGGAGACGGGATCAGTCGGAACTTCTCCAAGGTAAGTTTAATTTGTTGAACATTAAAGTTTGCTTAGCTGGTCTCTTAAAAGATGTGTACAATTTTAACATGCTGTTATCTTCATTTTTATCTCCAAAGAAATGATTGACTGCGGGATCAATGCTATAATAATCAAAACTGCCTCGTTGGGTCTGGACCCGGGTTAGTTAATTTTTCTCTTTATTATTTGTATACGTATACTACTCTCGCAGTAATAATAATTTTATTTATTTATATCGAATTAACATTGTCTGTTTAATTATTTGCATTTCAGATATTCATTTAGGACAGACAATTTCAGAAATGAAGTCTCATCTCACCAAATCTGTACGATATGCATTTCCCTTTTTCACATTTACAATAATTCAAATAATAATAATTAATGATTCATAGAACTTGGTAAGATTCAACTATAGTTCGATTGAGGCATAGTGAGCGTGATATCAGAATGGAATGATAAGTTTTTTTAACTTTGTATTATAAAAACTTGTAGAAGAAGAAGTATGGATTGAATGTCTGTGGCGAAGGAGGAGAATATGAAACGTTTACTTTGGACTGTCCACTTTTCAAACAAGCCATTGTTTTGTAAGTTTATACTATCCAAATATATTTGAATTGATCTTAAACCAGCTGTCATATTTTGATTTTGGTTCGAATCCTATGTATGATTTTAGAGATGAGTATGAAAAAGTGATTCACTCGAATGATGCCTTTGCTTGTGTTGGGTACTTGAAACTCAATAGATTGCATCTAGTCAAAAAGACTGTAAGTTCATCAACTCTTCTAAATGTGACCATATCTAATTAATTTTTTTCTCTTTTAAACATATTTATCTAGCTCATTTGAATTAATTGTCTACACGTATTACTTTTTTTATGAGTGTGTATGTGACCGTCAACGGCGTCAACTAATAACGATAATTCCATTACAAAATAGAGACATTGTAGAAACTTGTAATTTTCTTCAAAAAGTGTGCACATAATTGGTACTTTTGTTATTAATAGACGGTCACATGGATGCCTTTTATTATTGTAGCAAACAGTTTTTTATCCATCAGTATCCACATAAATATTAACATTATTAACATAGAATGTGGCGTAAAAACAATATATTAAAAAACACTGAAAACAGTAAAAGTTTGACAAAGTTTTACTATTTTTATTGTGCTTTACACCTACATTTTGAACAAGATAAAAAAGTTTTTTCTATCAATAAATGTTTTAAGCTTTATACATACGAATTCATTTGCTAAACATACTTCTCGTATAATCATTTGTATGACTTGTTCATTTTACAGGCAATAACACAAAAAACAGAAAAAGAATCAGAGCTAGACAAAGAATCGTCATTAGCAACAACGCCAATTGAATCGGAAACGGATAGTGTTAGTGAATTGGCAAATGATAGTGATTCATCTACAATCGAACCCACACTTTCAGCTTCCGCTAGACAAAGGAAAATGTTAAACGGCCTCCCAATTAAGTAAGTACTGCAGAATTCATTTTTTGCAACATTGAAAGACAATTTTGAAAGACAAAAAATGAAAAATCGCTGTTAAAAAAGATAAAGAGTATGCACATACATGACTCCGGATATGAAGTGTTGTAGCACTTCTTGAGTTGTATACCGACTATTACATATTCGTGTTTAATACATTAATCCACTTCCTCATTCTGATTATTCCCCTTAGAGAACCCTTGGACTATTTATCAGATTTGGTAGAATGCCATATAGCTGACTGTTGTGACGGCCACTTTGAACTGTGTAGTCAAAATCATCCGGTAAGTTTCAAGTGAATTTAATAGTAGTGGTTACGCAAATGATACTGTCTGTACGATAGGCAATTTAAATTTTAGTATCAACTGTATGATGTACTAAACCATGAAATTCAAATAAAGATACTTTGTTGACGATTAAACTTTTTCAGCATGGACAAAAAGATGACGACGAAGAAGACGAGGAAAATAATCGTAGGACTAACGAGTCTATTATTTGTAATCATCGCATAGCAACAACTTTAAAAAATAGTATAAGTTCTAATTCCCTGGATCCAACTAGTATACCACTTAGTTTAACTGACCCTCCTCCTTCTTCATCATCGTCATCCACAATAGAAGAAAAACCTAAAGACTTGAGTGTGAAACAATTTGAATTGAATTATAGTGTAGAAAATCAACTATCTAGTATAAATCTAGAGTCCAGCAACAACACAACTCTACCTTCACCGTCTTCTACTGCAACAACACCAACACAAGTAAATTGTCCGTGCCAAAGCCAAAGTAAGAGCGATAGAGAAAAATTTCAATTTCCTGTAAGTCTTCGTGTGACAAGTAATGCGGGGGGATGGTTTTGGTTCATGGGAATCCATGATAAGGAGCTACTGAGTAATAGCAAACGTAATCGACGAGATGATGGTCCAAGTTTACAAAACAATAGTAGTAGTGTTGGTTCTGTTGTTGGGGGTGGTGATAGTGGCACTAGCAACAACACCGAGTCCTCCAGTCCTATGAGAAATGCCTTAAATTCTCTAATACGTAAGTATGCATTTTTCAATATTTGTGAATGCTATGAGCGAGGAAAAGAATGAATTAGAGGTGAGAACAAGTAAGTAACCAATAATGGTTTAATCATTTATTTATTCTGAATATAGATGTTTTGGAAGAACGGAATTTACGTGTGAGTGATTTGGTGGCAGTAGTTATCTACGTCTCAGATATGTCCGATTATGCTCAATATAATAAAGAATATTTAAATGTATTCTCGTCCCGGCCACCCGTGAGAATTTGTGTAGAAGCTCCATTACCCGCGACAATACCCGTCCTTTTGGAAGCACTGGCTTTTCGTAATCCTAATCAAAATCAGTCTTCGTTTTTAGAATGTAATGACAGTAATCCAACACGGCAGTGTATGCATGTCCAAGGAATTTCACATTGGGCTCCTGCCAATATTGGTCCATACAGTCAAGCCATTTGGGTAAGTGCTACACACTAGACATGTATCATTTACATTTTATTCAAACTATGACCTGACTTTATGTTTATTTTTTATTTTGTATGTGAAAACAAAACCTATAGTGTGCTATTATTTTTATAACTGTTTCAGTGAATCGTGTTATCTTTTATTTACATTTTCAATGTATTTGAAAAGTATATGTCCATTTGTCATTATTGAATTCAGTAAGAAATAATTCATCAGGAGAATCTTTCTTTGTTTTTATTTTTTGGGCAGGTTGGAGATATTATTTACGTTGCGGGTCAAATCGGTCTTGTCCCTGGAAGTATGATGTTAGTAGAAGGAGGAGCTCGCATTGAATGTAAATTAGCCTTGAGGCATATAAGCAGAGTTATTAAAGCCGTTGATTCTAAAGTTGAGATGAGAGACGTCGTCCAAGTAAGGATAAGATTTCTTTAAACTGCGTGCATTAATTTTATTTTGTAGGTGTCTGAAAATATTTTGTAGTTCTCTTTCGTAGAATAAAGAGTATTTTTAAAATTTCATTTATATTATGGCATACGCTAGTGGTAATAGGTCGTGTTCATGTGGTGTATCAGAGTCGAAAAGTGAAACGAATTTTATTGTCTAACATTTTTCTATACTTGATCATCACAGGGCATATGTTACGTGACGGATGCTAAATTTATCGAGGAATGCAGACGAGAATGGGAAAAACGCACAAACAATGCCATCGTAGAGTATCTCGTCGTACCTCGTCTTCCCCGTGATGCAAATGTCGAATGGCAAGTTTGGGCTCACAAGCATAATACAGCTTTTGAATGTAAGTATTTTGTGTACATACAATTAAAAAAAATTTTTGGAACTTTTCTATGGTGTTAAAATGATAGTTGTCTGCCTGCCTTTACTTTGTAGTGTAATTAACTACTTTGTATACTCAGACAATGATATGAGGATATATATTTCCATATATTTTGTGAATAGTTGTTAAGTACACTGCAAAGAATGTTCCATGTTCGGATCTCATGTTTTGTATTAAAACCAAGTATTGCGTACTGCGTATTTAGGCACACTTGTTAGCCTGTAGACCACATTGCTGATGACTGAAATTTGATGCGAGACTACGCCAAAATATATTTTAGCTGGCTGCATTTGAAATAATGTCAATGAGATTAACATGTTAAAATGCTATTTTGTTAGATGAAGAAACCGGTTGTTACATTGGTACTGATGTCAAAGTTCGGATAATTCGACGTTGGAATTACGAATGCCGTAAGAAATATTATTACAATATTCAAAACAGACAGCAAGAGTAGTTTTAAATAACGTCTGTGCTAAAAAGAATTATTTGTCTGAGAAGTTGTGTTACGAAAATTATTCATGATTTTATTAGGAGTTGCTGTTATTGTCTGCACTGCCTCACTATGTAAGAATTATAAATTATATTAGTACTCAAATGACAATAGTTGCACATATAAAAACTGTCTAGTAATAATTTTATTAATTTTGGATTGGAATAGGTAATCCTGGTGCTCGGTTTGGAAGATCTGAAATGATTGAGATGACAGAATATGCTTTGAATAAACTCAATCAAGAGTCTGACGAAAAATCTCAAGAATGTGCCATTCGTGTTTTCTATCGTATAGGAACTCTGAATCCATCTGATCTTGAAGAAGTTCTGGGAAACCAATCAACCAAGTATAATGTGGCTTTCTCTATAATACCCGTCTCGTTTTTAGTCAAGGAAAATGCAGTCATAAGCTTCTGTGGTGTTAGACATCAATAATGTTAATCGAGGATTGTTTTTCCGGTGTTGCTGTTCATGCTGTTGTTTTGTTTTTCTTCTCTCTTTTTGTTTTGAATTATTATTAATATTTCAATATTATATTACTATTTTCGTGTATGTAAGGTAATAATTATTATTGAGTAGGTATATAGTATAGGAAACGGTTAAAAAAAATACATAATGCTTTTCGAATACAAAAGAATACTTGCTATTCATTTCCTTTGTTTTTTTTTCGCCTTGTGTTTGACTTTTTTTGCTTCGTATATTTTAGTTTCTCTTAAATATCTTTAGTATCAGCTTTTCATTTATAGCGTATGAATGTTGTCAATGTCCTCCAAGAGAAAGAACTAAATTTTACCGATTTATCAATCGTAGAGTCCAAGAGGTTTAATTACGTATTATTGTATGTATATACTATATAGATAGGTATAAGGTACACATACATCAAAACTTTTTAGGTTTCCTTAAAACATCTTTTGGAATTGATCGTTTTATTGAATCGCTTGAAAGAAACATCAATTTAATTCAATTCCAGTGATTGGGAAAATTCTGACAATAAATTAGTTGTTTGTTAAATATATAGGATCGTAGTTTTATAACTTAATTATTTGATTCGTCAAATGGAGTTCATAAAGGGGATAAAAGACTGTATTTTTTCTGTTATTTAAAAACTGATGATTCATTATCACAAGTCCCACACTGGTTATTCAAGTTTATTTTATTTGATCTTAATTAAGTAACAAGTTGTAAAACGAAACCTCTTGGATATAAAAAGACAAGAATTGTTTGTTCGCAATGCTACATACCACATGCCATAATATAATAGAGTAGACATTGATAAAAACTATATATATATATAAGTTTATTAAATAACTATCATTATAAATAGCATAATAATAATTTTAGGAATAGCAATTATTATTATTATTATTATGGGTTTAACAAAGGTGTGCCGTATTTTGTACCCAGTTTTTCGTTTACCCAAACTTTTCCGTACCCATTTTCAAATTTCCTTGCAGTTCCTTAGGTTAGGTTAGGTTGAAAATGGGTAAGAAAAAGTTTGGGTATAGAACAGGCTGGGTAACCAATTCTGCGATTCTTTAACAAATGAGTATAGAGAAAGCAAGGTGAAAGCAAGTTTGAGAATGTGAAAGTATAAAATGCTTATGTCGTCATATGCTTAGAAAAATAATATATTAAAATTACATTTGACTGTTGTTACCATGATTCGTGGTAGATATTTTTGAAGTACTCTTCAGCGGTACGCATTACAATTATAATTGTGATTAGGCTTAACCACAGAATTAAGTGATATATAATAATGTTACATAATTAATTAATCATGGTAAAGAAATACATAAATAAAAAACTATTATTATTCTACAACAAAAAATCAAAAGTGAACGCTTCTATATTTTACACGACGAAAGGACATACAGAGATAGAGAATAAGGTGCAAATTATTGTTTAATTACTTTTTAGAGGTACCTATACAGTACCGAGTACTATAGTGGGGTACACAGACTACAGAATGTAAATAGTGCATAAATAATTTCGAGTTTTTTTTCCGACTTTTGAAAGTATAATTATAAAAACAATTTAGTTGAAATTTGTAAAAGTTACGCTTACAGATCACAAGCTTATGGTGAAAAGTTGATACATATTATACTATATTCAACTAATAATAATAAAGAAAAACAATATTATACATTTATAAACTTAAACGTGTGAGATAAAACTACGAAGGAGATAGTGATTATATTTAATGGCAGGAACCGTTATTATGGATTTATTATCGTCTTTGGATAAAGAACATGAATAATTAATGATACAATGATTAAAATGCTACTTAATTAAAATATACTACTACTGACTATACTATACTGAACTCCCCAAATCAATGTTATAATAAAACCATTCGCATAAAAATTCGCATGGTTGTCATCATTATATTGCGTTGTGTGTACTGTATACTCAATACATAATATACTATGTGTATATATAGGTAGTACACACAGGTACATGGAGAAAAAATTGTTCAAACTCGAAAAAATAATTATTGTATACCAAGAAGAGAGAGACACCACTAATAATATTATTATTGTGTAATAAGTACAACGTTCAAAGAATAAACACTTGTACGATCAGTTTGTAAAAATTTAAACGTCTCATATGCATGATAGTTCTATACACATCTACTTCGTACAAATGATTTCTGAATATTTAAAGACTTTCTCCGACAAAGTCATTTTCCATCACAATAAATGGGAAAGCATATTCACGGTAACATTGTGGTTATGGACAAAATTCGGGAAATGAGACTACATAACCACTATTGTAATTATTATTATTTATTATTATTACACTGGTAGGAAAATTTTTGTCAACGATATTGTTGACAATATTGTTTTTTTGTATGGTCGTCAACGGCGCCCCATGTTATTGACTGCGGACAATATTGTTGACAAAAATTTTCCTACCAGGGTAACCTGTTATATATTATTCTATAATATAAGCAAAGAATTGTATTTCTCTATATGTGCTTAATGCGTGTAAAAACTATAGACTTTTGAGGATTGG
>JAIUND010005000.1:0-10435 GCA_034699125.1 Gisinianus flammeolus
CAAAGTACTATGTACAAGTCGCGAGGGCTACGTACAAGCAACTTGTACGTAGTTAACATGTTAAAATAGCCTCTGCTGGTGATGAGACTTGGGTACATTATTATGACGTCAAGTATGCTGAGATTTTGGAGAAATTGCGAAAGTCCATCAACGAGAACCGGCCAAGCCCCAGAACACTTGACCTACTTCACGACAACGGTCGGTGTCATCTGAGCCCCGAACCAATCGACGCCCTCATTGACAACGGATTTGGAGAAATTTCTCACCCACCCTATTCTTCTGACCTGGCCCCGAGTGACTATCGACTGTTTCCAGATTTGAGGAAAACTCTCAAGGGAAGGTCATTTTCAAGTGATGATGGAGTCAGGTCGGCGGTTTCAGCGTATTTTGACTCAAAAGATAATGATTTTTTTTCAACGGCATTAAAAATTTAGAATACAGTTGGCAACAATGTATTTGGTTAAAGGGCCAGTACATTGACAAAAATAAATAATATTTATTCTATCTCATTCCAATCAAAAGTTATTGCGCATTTTTATAACTTTCTGATTCTCCTCGTATTTGGTTGGTGGATGTTACCGGGAAATGCTTGCTTGTTAGTTTTTTGAAGAATCAAATGTGAAACTGTGAATAGACTAATTCAATGATGCTGATCAAGATAGAAACTATTTGTTTGATGAATATTACCGGGAAATGCTTGTTGGTCAGTTTTTTTTAAATTAGACATGTCCAATTATCAGCTGAGCAGTTTTTTGAAAAATCAAATGTGAAACTGTGAATGGAATAATTCAATAATGCTGATCACGATAGAAGCTGTTTGGTTAGTGGAAAATCCCTGGAACTGCTTGCTCGTTAGTTTTTTTTGAAATATGACAATTCAAATTATCAGTTGATCAGTTTTTTGAAAAATCAAATGTGAAACTGTGAATAATCTAATTCAACGATGCTGGTCAAGATATAAACTATTCAGTTGGTGGAACTTGCTGGGAAATGCTTGCTGGTCATCTTTTTTTCAAAATTAACATGTCAAAATTTCACTTGATCAGTTTTTAGATAGCGCAGCTGCATTGTGTTCCGACCATATCTGTCTGTCCGTCCGTCCGTTAATCCCTGCATAGTGCTTCCACCTGTGTTGGCGGCAAAAGAGAGCATTTAAATTACATGTTTGGATGTATTGGTGCAATATTCCATCTATTTGGTGCAAACATGGTGGATGTACTGCCGTGTTTGGTGTAAGCTTCGTGCAGGCTTCCATGTATTTGGTGCAAGCTTGGTGCAACCTCACATGTATTTGGTGCAAGCTTGGTGCAAGCTCGCGTGTATTTGGCTACAGCTTGGTGGAAGCTCCCATGTAAATGGTGCAAGCTTGGTGCAAGCTCGCGTGTATTTGGTGCAAGCTTGGTGCAAGCTCGCATGTATTTGGTGCAAGCTTGGCGCAAGCTCCCATGTATTTGGCTACAGCTTGGTGGAAGCTCCCATGTAAATGGTGCAAGCTCGGTGCAAGCTCGCATATATTTGGTGCAAGTTGGTGGTATAGCGATATAAACTTTCCGCTCCCTGTCCCTCCCACTATACTAGAGGGGTTTCCACCAATGAGAGAAGAACAGCGAGACAGAGTTTTGGAAGAAGCCAGAACCATGATGAAATAATATCATTCTCTTCACGGCATGGCTGACTACTGTTCCTACTACTGAAAGTTCTACGTATCAATTTAATAATTTGTTTTTCTTTGTTCGTTTTTCATAAAAATATTCATGATATATTTAATACGAAGTGTATATACAATTCTACATCTTTTTAACAATATACTTGTGTGACAATTGAATTTGAATTGTGTGTCTGATTTTGATAAATAATTGAGAGGAAGAAGAAGTGAAATTAAATTAGACGTTGTTCTATATACACGAGAATATCCTGATATTATCCGATCCTCATCTCTCATCTTATTTATTGTCTAATTGGAGTTTATTTATTGTTCCGGACCGAGAATCATCAATAACGGTATTTAAAAATCATACTAAATAATCTTGACCTGCCATAATAGGAATCGTAGAGAACTCTCATGCTGTTATAATTGAAAGATTGTTGTTTGAAACTAACTGAAACGTTAACAGCTGAAAGATTGTTGTTTAAAACCTTGAAACCCAAACTTCTGAAAGATTGTTGTTTAAAAGCTTGAAACCCAAACTTCTGAAAGATGTTGTTTAAAACTGACCTATAAAATGATACTTCAAATTCTGTGTTGTTTTATTCATGATCATAAAGTCATCTATTGAATCCGAGCATACTATACACGGGAAGAGAGAGTACTTGCGTAAGTTTGGATTATCGCATACATATAGGTAGCTCTTTCCTTTCCTGTTATAGTGGAAGCTCCCATGTAGTATGATGCTGGTCAAGATAGAAACTATTTGTTTGGTGGAAATTAAACCGCCGCGCGAAAGAGGAAAAACCCCGTCTACAAAAGGAAATTCAGAAATGGCAACGGGGCCACACTATGATCAATTCATGAATGTTGACGGGTTTCCGCAAGCAGGAGTCTATGAAGACCAAGACATCATGGAGGTGATGTCGTGGTTCATCCGTTAATCTTTACCACCCAGCAACAATGGTTCAACTCTAAGTACTACTAGAGTCTATTGAAGAAACAGACGAATTCATGGAGATCTAGACAAGTCCTACACCAATTTCTGCAGTGTATCATAATTATGATCATAAAGGAATTTGTTTTGGTGCCCAATGAAAACACATATGTTAACTTGCCTCTTTGTCGGCTTTAACTTCTCCCGCGCTTGTATATTGAAAAAAAAATTAAACAATGGCTTCAAATACAATTAAAAAACTAACATTAATTTGATTTGAATTTCAGTTTCATTTTCGCGCGCATCATTTAGTTTTTTATTCTTACAAAACATTTTCACCAAATCGTATGTATCAATCAAAAACATGGGGGTCATGTTCAATTCACAATTAATTGATTTTTAAATGTTTTCAATCGCTCATCTCTTCCAGTATGGGACAAAAACTCCTGCCTTCTGGGGCATTTTTATTTGTATTTTTATGATGATCTGTTTGGGTTTGAGCGCGGGAATCCGACATTTCCCGCAGGATCTCCGTTGAATTCTCCGACATGCCTTCCGCTCGGTTCTCACTTCCGGTTCCGATGCCGACTCCAATCATCCCGGTGGTTTGCATCGGTGAAGGGACGCTGATGGTGCTATAAAACCTCTCCGGCTTGGACTGAAACATTTTCCGTTTAAACCAAGGGACTTTGACACCGCCCCTTTTACCTCTCCCTTTCTCCTTCTCCTCTTCCAACATCTGACTTAGCTGTTTATTCTTCTTCAATTTTTGGAGGGACTTCAGGGCCAAATGCGTTGCGAGGATATTCAGCCGACAGCACAGCTCCTTCATGTCCACAATGTTTTTTTCCAGTTTCTCCAGACCGATGAGGATCCTGGAGGTCACGGCACTCTTTTTCAAGGTCAGGATGACGGCGGGGACTTCCAGTGGCTCTGCAGAAACGGAAGCAGTCCCAGAACCAATTGACATGGGATTAGACCCTTCGGACACATCTGATGATGAAGTGGCGGACTTTGATGATGCCGATTTCGATGATGGTGCGGACGATGACAGGACCAAATGTACGTTAAAGACCATCCCCGTGACCAAGGTGCCCAAGTCCACATCGTGACGACTATCCAGCTGGTTGGCGGCATCATTGAGGACCCTCACAATGTCCTTAAGGGCCTTCCCCATTTTCACGACGCTCCTTTGACTCTTCATGCCGATGCCGGCGAGGGAATTCCTCCCGATTTCACAGACGCTGTCAATGTCCTTGAGGAAATTCATCAGGGTCGTCAGCTGATTCGTCTTAGATGATCTAGCAGTTGCTCCTCCCCCCTTTTCTTTTTTATGTTGTTTTTCATTTTTTTCTGGTTCGGTGGGAGATTTAAATTTGTTGTCTTCCTCTGATTTTTCAATGTCTTCGATTTGCCGGAGAAAGCGAACGGCCTTAAGGAGTTTGTCAAACATATCCGTGAGCCCTCCGGTCATTTGAAGGACGATCCTGGAGAAAGTGTGGAGCCCACGAAGTTTGAGTTGTGCACTCTTCAGGGATTTTGAGTAGTAGCCGTGTTTCCCCGCCAAACATTGACGGATGACGGTCGTGAGCTTGTCGTAGGAGGACAGCAGATGGAATTTAGCGGCCGTCAGACGCCCACTCGTGTACGAACAGGAGCGCTCGATCATCTCGAGGAGTTGGAAGGATGTGAGAGTGACGAGGCAGGATTTGGAGCGGGAACAGGAAAGGAGGGAACTCACTTTCCGGGAGTTTCCCAAGTAATTAAGTTTCAATTCGTAGGAGGAGCAGACGATGGTTTGGAGGAGACGGGCCGAACCGGGGGAAGAGGTCAAGGTCATGTGGAAGTCATTTGGATGTGTCGGATGCGTCCATGGGCAACGGACGCATGTCGTTCCATCCTCCACCGCCGCCGCCACCCTGAGAATTTTTAAATTTTGAATATTTAAATTACAATTAGAATCACAAAATTCACCCGGGAATATTCAAATTTGGAATTCGGGAACTGTAAATTGGGATTCCGAATGAATGAAATGAATTTATCTTCTATGTAGTCTGTTTACCCGTTCTCAAAAGTCACTTCCGGTTCCGGACAAGCCCGCTTTTGATCCTCTTCAGATGATTCCTCCACTTCCGGTTCCGGACAAGCCCGCTTTTGATCCTCTTCAGATGATTCCTCCACTTCCGGTTCCAATTCGTTTTCCAGGTTTTCTTGTTTTTCGTCGTCGTCTCCGGCGACTTCCGCTCCAGATGATGTTTTTCTGTGAAGGGAAAATTCCAGGAGATTCCCAGTAGAATTCGGGGAATTCAGGGAGGAGATTTTAGCTTGACTTAAATAACTGTGAATCCTTGAGGCGGCCAGTTCAAAAACGTTCCCGGCTTTCTCCAGAGCCTCCAGCTCACTCGTGGAATTGATGAATTCTTGGAAGGGACGGGAGTTTTGGAGGGTTCGAGGGACTTGAGGGTCCTCTAAAGCATCCCCGAATAGTGTGTTCATGAGGATTAGACAAGTTTCGGAGGCGGCGAGGACTTCCCCCCGCATTTTCTCTACTTCTTTGCTCAGTTTCTCCTGCTGCTGGGTTGCCGAAGAGTCGGGAACTACATCGGAAATTCCATTGGACGTTGAGGGATCATCAGAAGAATTTGGGGGATGTTCTGGACAAAATAAACCGGGAGTTTTTGCATTTGAATTGGAATTTTTTGGTGGATTTGCATGGACATCATCGTCAGATTCTTCCGAGTCCTCTGATTCCTCATTGTTTTTAACTGAAATGTTGGATTTGTCTAGGTGCAATGCTTTGAGGAGCTCTTCCTGTTGTTGTTGTTGCTTGGTTTGAGATTCCCGGCAGAGCATGTCCAGGATTTGCTCTTGCGGCGGGGTGAGGACGAATGGAGAGGCGGATGTGTCCACTAATTCCAAGAGATTGTGACGCCACGCCCATTTTTCCACGTCATCTTGAACGTCATCCTGCTCCTCTACGAGTTTTTCTCGCTTTGCCTCTTTATTCCCACGATCTTCCTCTGTCTCCTCATTCATCACCGCCTCTTCTTGTTGACTTCGGTCTGGTCGACTTCGCTCGGACTTGATTCGAATTAAATTCAAATTCAAATTCGAAGGTTTTTGAGCCCGGTTCTTCAACTCATTTTCCGTTTCGGATTTGGTGATGGATTTTTGGAGGAGATTTTGATGACTGCTACTGATTCTATGGCTGAGTTTGGAGGAGGATTTTTGAGCGGGAGTTTGATGTTGATTTTGAATTTGATGAGATTCCCGGGAGGAGGAGTTTCGCCGCATTTCCCGGCTTTGCGACTGTCGCGCGGAGATATCAGAGCGGGATTGAACGCGACTTGAAGTTCTCGAGTCGAAACTGCGGCTTTTCTCATCTCGGACCGCATGGGAAACGTAGCCAAAGAGCGTCTTTTTGAAGGTTCGCACTGGGCCGGTTTCTGTTACAACATGAAAAAAATATGCGGGATATTTAAATTAAATTTTAAATTAAAACGGCATTTCTAAGTGGAAAAATTTCTGAATGGCGGGAGTTTTATAAATAGGGATTTTTGATTGATGATGGAAGTTTCATCTTTTTATAAAAATGGCTGTAATTTTGGTTTTAAAATTCAAATTTTTCCCTCACGTTCTGGGAGCGGCTGCAAATGAAAGGCCGTTTGAAGCAATCTGTACTCCCTGAAAATTTGAACAAAATGGGAAAAAAGAATGACATTATTTTTACAAATTTGCGGGATTTTCGAAATAATTCTGGAGAATTTGAAATTTTAATTTTTCGCACCGGTCTGAAACATAGATTTCTTGGTAGACGGATGGTGGGTGATCCTGTGGCCATTTGACCACTTCACAAAGGTACGGAGATGTGGCGCGGGAAGATTTCCGATGATTTGCATCGTACATTCTAAAGCACAAAATTCAAATTACAAATTCCTTTTTATATTCACCGTGCTCATTTCTAAATGTCTAAATATTCAAAGGAAGAAAGAGAAAATTAAAGGGGCAAAATATATTATGGGTACATACTGGATTTTGTGACGTCGATTTGGGGATTTGCTGAATCTTCTTGACGAGCCTCCGGTTTTGGACACTCCGGAGGAATTTGGGCCAAATAGTCGTTTGGGGTCCATTGATGACGAGCCAGCGGCACCAAGAGCAAGACCACCAATGACGGCGTGGTGGTGACGAGTGTCCGCCAATTTGATCCCCACTGCTGAGATTTTAAAAGGATCACTGGAATTTGAATTTGAATTGGAGCGGTCTCGACTTCTCGGTCGATGTTGAGATTGAGATTGGGATTGGCCACTGGATGGACCAGAACCGGAAGTTGGATTCGAATTTAGAGCTGCTGGAGGGTCCACTGCCAACCGGCGACATGACGCCCGTTTGCACCCACCACTCGTCGTTTTCTTCATATCCTTCACTTCACTTCATTTGTCATCTTTAATTTTAATTGTATTTGGAAATCCTAAATCCTAAGAATCTCAAAATTCCATCACCGTTTTTATTACGGCAACTCTAAAAAAAAAATCACATGCGCTAATTTTCAAATTTTTAAACTGTAAAATTAAAATTAAACGACAGCTAAATCCGTCTTAGAGTATATATAACATGTTATATATATATACTCTAAGGCTAGATCGCTATATAAATCGTTGCTGCTGCTGAATGCTGACTGGAAATGTTTTGATTTTGTATGAGATGTATGCTTTTGTTTAAAGTTGGCGTTCCATTTTAATTGGAAAGATTTTTACGCCATGGGAACACAAACTTTTTGCCCTATATATAGATTTCCTTCAAATCGGGCTACTACCCTCCTGGCATCACTTGCAGAGGGTTAGTAGCCCCATTTAACACCTTTTTCGCAGGTGCACCTCTGCAATTATGTAGCTCTACCTGCATTCTCTACAGGTATGTAGGGCTACTATATGATTTATAGTGAGCGAGTAAAGATCGTTGTACATGTCATCTACGTATCGTTGGCCTCATTCAAAAAGGCCTCAACTAATGTTGGCCCCAGACGGTGAATATGCATGTAGACCATATTAGTATACTCCTTCTGGGGCCAACGTGAGTCGAGGCTTTTTTTACGTAGGCCAATGATAATGATATGTGAGCTACAGACTGTCAGAACTAACTGATAAGAGAATGGCGTTACATGGCATACGAGAACACGTGACTAACGACATTCCACGATCCAACTTTCCTTTTCTTTGAGAAAATGTTTCAATCGAGTCACTATATGCGAAAGCAAAAGAGTTTAACAGAATTGTTTACACATTCACAATGGTGTGCACAGCGACATTGCTTAATTATGTATGGGTACCTGGGCAGCAACACTGTGTACAAAGTACAAACTAAAATTAGTACCAATCAGAAGTGTTGATGTATTAAGATTAGTGTAGAACAGAAAAGTTGTAGCATTAAGAACCATATGGTGTTGTCGATAAGAAAACCCGTCACATACTACTTTCTTGATTAAAAGATATTCGACTTTTCCTTTTTGGCGCCACGGCGTTTCTCGATGATTTTGTAATTCAAAAATCACAAGAAAGAAATCATATATTTTGTTTGAATTTAACTAAACTTTGTAAATTAATTAAAAATATTTACAATTTTTTTAGACACTTCTAATTTTTTGCACATAAAACAGCCCATGTTTTTCTATAGATATACATATTAACATGCAAAAAAGTGAAAAGGGGCCGTTCACAAAAGGAGTCCTCACACCCCCCTATATGGGAATTTACGTTACGCTCAATGGAAAATCTATGGTTTTTTCAGATTTTTTGAGGAGTCACTTTATGAACAGCCCCAAAGTAGCATATGACGGGTTTTCTTATCTCCTTCTACATATTCAATCAAAAGTTTTGCAGTATTACAATAAAATTGTATAAAATCTCTCATGAAACAAAATTGCTTATGTACATGGTCCACGAATCCCCGGAATCGCCCAAGATGGGGAAGAATGTGGTGACTGTCCCAAGAAAATGAGCCCAAAACACATTTTGGGGCAATACAATATAAAATTGCAAAAAATTGGGGCAAATTCACGCAAACTTCGTTTTGGTTAATTTTTTTTGGGACAGTCACCACACTCTTCCGCATCGTAAAAGGTGATGCGGGAAGAAGGGCCTGTGATTGGCCGTCGCCAGAATACTGAGACGTGGCCAACACCAGAAACAAATTTGCTCTAAAATTTTTTTTCCAAAAACGTATTTGCTCAAACAAAAAAATTTTGAAATTTTGAAAAGTAATCAAGGGGTTATGTCAAACAAAAATCAAAAAGAAAAAAAAAGCCCGCCACAAAAATGCTTATGCCCACTGATGCCCACGCAAAAACTTCAAAAAAAAACCCAAAGAGGCGGTGGACAATTAACATTACATTTCCCTGCTCTCCTTTTCCGTACATACAAAATCCTATCGTGTAGACGAGATCATTCTACACTAGTTTGATATGGGACACAAGGCAGTCGGGTATCACGTTCTCCCAGGAAAAAATCGGAACGAAAAATTCAGTAAGTGGGAGTACGTGAAAATTTCAACTTTGGAATTTTTTTCTTGCGGTTTCTTTTTCAAGTGGCGTGTAGGGTACTAAGGCCGATTTTAAATTAATTTCAGATTTTTCGAACCGGTATTTTAGAAACCGGGTATCGTCCGGGACTTTTTTCGGTAGATGACCTAAACCTGTCCCGATTTCAATGAAACTACGTAGGATGGTGCATCTTGACCTCCTTAACAATGTTTGTATTGACGTCAAACTTAATTTCCTGATACTTCGGTTTAAAAACCTGTATCCGCAACAATTCGGATTTTTCTTTGCCACGGGGTCATTTTTACGATTAAAAATCTGAAAAAATTCATAGAGCTAGCCAAATATATTTTAAAGTTATTTCCATTTGGTGTCGATGATTATAAAAAGCGGTTTTACCTCTACAACAAGTCAATTCGGATTTAAAAACCAAACTATCAGGAAAATCGATTTGACGTCAATATAAACATTGTTAAGGAGGTCAAGATGCACCATAATACGCAGTCTCATTGAAATCGGGACAGGTTTATGGCATCTCCCGAAAAAAGTCCGGGACCTTACCCGGTTTCTAAAATACACGGCCGAAAAATCTGAAATTAATTTAAAACTGACCTGAGTGCCCCAGAAGACGATCTGGAAAGTTTCAAGTCTCAACTCGAAAAAAAAACCGTAAGAAAAAAATTCCAAAGTTGAAATTTTCACGTACTCCCACTTACTAAATTTTTCGTTCCGATTTTTCCCTGGGAGAACGTGATATCCGACTGCCTTGTGTCCCATATCAAACTAGTGTAGAATGATCTCATCTACACGATAGGATTTTTTATTTACGGAAAAGGAGAGCAGGGAAATGTAATGTTAATTGTTCCCTGCCTCTTTGTTGCCCATGTCTCATAATGTAAATAATAATTCAGCAAACACTTTCTGCTACTACTATATACATACAATGCCACAATTGCTGCTTAACACGCCACTACAATACAATGGCAACTGTATTCCCAGGTATATGAAAAAGGATCGGGAGAAATCCAAAACATCCTTATCATACATTATGTATATGTACAAGGTTAAATTTCATTATAATTTTTTTGAGCTTTGAATATTTACTACTTAACCATAAGTAGCTTTAGTAAGATTGTCTTATATATTATGGTAGAGATATAATATGCATATGGTATCGTGTCTAATACATAATCTAATGAAGACAAATGGAGCGGACCGTAAGAAAAGGGGCAATTTACGTGTAACTAGTTTTAGAGTTATAGCGCCTTGAATATTTTCGGCTGTTTGGCGCGTAAATACGTTTCTCAATGATTGTAAT
>JAIUND010005001.1:0-10434 GCA_034699125.1 Gisinianus flammeolus
TGGAGTTTGATATGGGGAACAACATATCCAAAAATTAGGAAAACTGTCGGTCGTTTTTTTTTAACATGGTAAGCTACGCCCGCTTGCATGACCCCTCCTTTGAATTCATATTTTAGTTTGATAAACAAATAAGAATTTATATATTAGTTTGATCAACTTGATTTTACCCCGATTGTAGATAGCGATATTGTTTGCAAAGATGGTGTAATCATGACCCATAGCTTCATTCTGGAGAGTTGTCCAGCATTTAAATTAGTTTTAGATGCTTGGGTAAGCAAGAATTGTATAATAAAATATATATCAGTGTAAAAGGTTCTTCATCAAAACAAAATAATAATTTTTTGTTTTTAGGAAAAAAGTGTGGAAAACCTAATAAATTTTATCCTGGATGATTGGAATATGGAAGATGTCAAGACGGCTATCAAAATTTCCTTTACTAAAACATATGACATTTCGGACAAAGAGAAAGGGGATATTATCAAAATATTGGAAAAGCTTGGAATCACTCCCGGCTCTTTAATTTTTTAGTTTGTCCAGCAGAGTCATTACCAAAAGAAACTTAATAAATTGAAAGACGATCGATTATGGGAAGAGTTAAGAGCTCAAAGGATATTCAATTTTAGTAAAGAATATTTAAACAATAAGGCTCTTCTTGGAATACTTTATTTGCAACAGAAACTGGTACTAATCTTTTATACCTAATGTTTAAAACAATCAAACTAATTGTTCTATATCCGATTAGTTTCAGAAGGAAGTGAGTATACAGTACCCGAGCAATCTTAAAACAGAAAGTGTATTCTTGCAAGCAGAAAATTGAATTCTGTGGAAGAATCGGCATCTATTCGAGGTAAAAACGAGAAAATGTAATTATAAATTCTATTTGAATCTAATTTTATGTCTATAGACACTTCCAATTCCAAAGACTTCAAGTTTGTAAAATTATAGAATTTCATACATTTATATCAAAAACAGTTTATAATATTTTATTATTGTAAAGTTGCAGGAGATAAGCTTTTAAGTTTCATAAGCTTGCATCCATCTTAATATGAAAACTATCCACCCTCTGAATCTAACAGAGTGAAAGGTAAACCCGCTTTGTAAGCCTAATGTTCTATATAAATACATGTTTGTTACTATTATTTGTTTTAGAAAACAGGAATCACCGCTTCAGCTTCATCAGAGGCAAATGGAAAGTCTCCTTGTTTTAGAGCAAAGGGTAAACCGTAAAATTTTAGCATGAGTAAAAACTTTCCACGGTGTTAAAACATCTACACACGAGTGTTTAGACTCAAACGAGAGTAAATATTTTTACAGAGTGTATGTATTTGTTTTAGAACCTCTCATCTCAGGTTCCAATAGTCCTGGTAGCTCAACTGGATCATATATGAATTCGCCAGCAATTCAACCGAAAGGTAAATCGTAAAAATATATTTACTTTTATCGAAACAAGAGCTAGCTTGAGAGTTTATCAAAATTTCTTATTGAAAAATCCTGATAATGAAAGTTTGTCTCTAATAAAGGTAAAACCGTAAAATTTACATTTTTTATTCTAACAATCAACAAGCAGAATCGTCGACATCGGCTGATGAAACTCTACAGTCTAATGAAGGTAAACCGTTAATACAATAAACATACTAGCGCTAGGAAACAAAAGAATTAAATTTATGTAACTTCTCTCAATCTTTGGAGAGAAGAAGTTAAATTTATAATTCTCCCTGTATCGAACCGAAAGGTAAACCGTAAAAATATATTTTACTTTTATCGAAACAAGAGCTATCTTGAGAGCTTATCTAAGTTTCTACTAAAAATCTCAATAATGAAAGTTTGTCTAATAAAGGTAAAACCGTAAAATTTATTTTTTATTCTAACAATCGACAAGCAGAATCGTCGACATTAACTTCTAACCATGAAACTCTACAGTCTAATGAAGGTAAACCGCTAATACAATAAACATACTAGCGCTAGGAAGCAAAAGAATTAAATTTATGCATCTTGTCTCACTCTTTGGAGAGAAGAAGTTAAGTTCTCTGCTCATTGTACAATAAAATACATGAATTTTATAAATTTAAATCTAAAATTGATTCTAGAAGATTTGGCTGACAATCCTTTAACATTTGACAACTTGAATGAAACTGACAATCCTTTAAATATGGAAGTTGATTCCAACGGTAAGAATAAATCTTGTTTTCAAATACGATGAAATTCTCATCGCTCAACAGGGGGGACAATCTTTTATTGATCACTGACATCTCAACAGATGTTTGCCACATGGAAACAGTAAACGCATAACATTTTGTACGCAACATAATATATAAATGATCAATATTTGCAACACAATGTACATTATGGTTATAAATTATACGTGTGATGATTCAGTATTTCGACTGAACTCTTAATAACTGTAGTTACTATATTATTTCTAAGCTCTTTTGATAAGCCAAATTTAACTCTAAACTCTTCAAAAAAGCACTTATAGTGCCCCGTGCTCCAATAAATAACCCAATAACTTCTATTTCTTGTAATCCGTATTTATCTTGAAAATACGGAATAACTCCGTTGTAGTGTGCCTTCTTTTCTTGATTAATTTGTACCGGTTGGGCAGCCCCCGTTTCAATTCTTATGGTTGGGTCCAAGATGTAGAACATTTATCTTTATACACGAGAATATCCACTCTTTGGTTTGATCTTGATGGATTTACGCAATGGACCTCTTCAAAAGCATTCCATCTCAAACGTCTAAATTCAGCACAAATGAGATGGGTGACGGTGTTGTAGCAGTTAATGTGCATCAGCATTCCTCGTTCGCAGTAACACAGGACATGGCCAAGGGTCTCAATCTCTCCACAGAATCTGCAGAGGTTGCCTGTAGTACTTCTTCCCGGGATTGCTCGCACTGGGGCTACTTGTCCATCCATTTTTAAGATTTGAACAAATTTCTTATTTGTCAGTTCTTTCATTTCCATTATGCGTCTGTTGACTTCTGGACATTCTTTAAAAAGTTCGATCCCTCTTCCTTTTGATTTTAATTTGCACCAGTTGTCAAACTCCTTTTCTCGTAAATTATTGCGGATACCTATTGTAATTTTCTTTTTGGATTTTCGGGTTTCTTCGGATATTTTTTCAAAATTTTCGTCTGATATTTTGAGTGATTTCAGACAGGATTTGATTCCAGCTTCTAAATTTCGTACATAGGGGATAAATTCATTGTTGGCTTTGTAGAGGGATAAACAAACATTATAGTGCCGAAGGAAGGCTTCCCATGCTGCTTTAAATATTGAAAGCCCCCTTAGTTTATTTGAAGTGTGTAGCATAGCATTTGGAGTGTCAGAGGGAAGGCCCAAAATCTCTTTAACACCATTTCTGATTATTTTATCTACATCTTCGAGGAACTGTTGAGGCAATTTCTTTAGGGGTGCCGTTTGTAGTGGATAAATCCATTTTGGCCAAATATACTGGTTTATGATCACGAGTTTTTGATTCGGATGTAGCATTTTTGTTGATACGAGGGTGTCAATACTATCTTTGAGTTCTTTTATTACTTTGTGACTGTCGAAAGTAATTTGATTGTGAAACGTGATGCCAAGATATTTTATTGTTTCATTCTCACCCAATCCACGAATTGATTGTTCTGAATAAATAATTATTGGCTGGTTGGGTTTGAAATTTCAGTTTTCAATTGATATGCAGACTGATTTTTTAAAGTTTATCTCCATTCCCATTGCACTGAATCCATGAGCCGCCATTTTTACAAGTTCTGTTGCTCCATGAACTAAACTAGATACTATCGCGTCATCATCGGCAAAGCATTGATTTGTTATCTTTTGTAGATTTTCATGTAGACTTACTCCAAATTAATTTGCAACTTCTGGCTCTGTCAATTCGTCTAAGATTGGATCAATTGCAAGATTAAATATTATAGGTGAAAGTGGATCTCCTTGGAGTACAGCACATAAAAAATTAATAATTTGGGACTTCCCTCCTGGTGTTTTGTTGTCAAGAAGTTGGGAAATGATGAGATTTTGTAGATGTGTTGGAATTGGATGTGAGTGGAGAATTTTGATGATATGTGAATGACCAACTTTATCATATGCTTGAAAAATGTCCAAAAGAGCAATCAGCAGCGTAGATTTTTCTTTTTTTGCTTTTTGTAGCAATCCTTCTAAAATTGACGCATTTATGAAACAACCAGGAAATTTCATGAATCATCTTTGATGTTTATTGATTTCTACATAGGTGCGTAGTTTCTTTTCAAGTATACGTGCAATGATTCTTCTAAAAATTGAACAGATGGAAATTGGTCGCCAATTTTTCGGGTCATTTTTGTCGCCTTTTTTGAAAATTAATACTGTTCTCGCCAATTTGAAGGAATCGGGGAATATATTGTACTTCAGCATTATTGTCCCAATAAGAGCAATAATTTTCTTACAAGGAAGAGATTTTACTGTTCTAATGAGAACTCCGGCAGGACCTGGTGACGTGTCGTTATTGATTCCTTTAATTGAATCTTCAATTTCTTTTGTTGAAACTTCTGGAGAGAACTCGCTGTCTATTTCATCCTGAATATTTGAATCAATTGTTCTGTATTCGGTAAACGTTTTATTATTCGGTGTACTCCATCTTTGTACAAAGGATTCTCTAAAAATTGGCAGAGGAATTTTGCATTGCGTTTTGTCATCATTGATGTTGATTAATTCGTGGACACATTTCTTTCTTCTGTTGTAAAAGTTATGCTGGAATTTTTGATAATTATATGTATCTTTATTTCTTTGAGTTTATCGTCTTGATTTTCGGATTGGATTTGATGAGGTTTTGTAATTTTCTTGCGTTTGTTGGAATAATTTTTTCTTTTTCTGATTTCAAAGAATTTTTGAGCGGGGTGTTTGGTTCCCGGCAAATAATCAATGGCTTTTTTCATAAATTTTTCAAATTCACAAACCGCAGCAGAGAATGTTTCAAGAGTTGGTGGATTTTTACTATAACCTTCAAAAAAGGTTTTCAAAACAAAGCAATCGTTCCTTGTTGACATTTAATAATGAGATTTCTTCGAATGTTGTTGTTGTGCCAGGTCGACAATGAGATCACCTTGGTACGAACTATGCTTCTTGCTTATATGAATCCTTAAACCGTGTTAGGTTTCAAATGGCGGGGCTCCACAATTTGGGACAGGGCAAAATACAGTTCCCTCGACTGAGCTTGCTGTTTCATTAAGGAGCTCATTTGTTGTTGGTGATGCTAATGGACATTGGACGTTGGAATGCTTCTTAGTGTAGTGCTGTTTAAACCCAGGCAGAGTGAACTTTCTTGGAAGATTACTACAGATTTGTCACCGGAATAAGTTCATAGGAGAAGCGAATGCGAGTTGTTGGGAGGTTTCTGCGTCTTGGACCTTAGATGTTGTTCCAACAAATACTTGGAGAATTTTAGGAGACGTTGAAAATCCAATTGCGGAATGTTGGGAGGCATATTAAGACATATTTGCTACTTCTGAAGTTTCAAGAGAAACGTTTGCAGTATCTGCATTTGTACGCATCGAAATTTCGTCAACAGTATCCATCGAACTGTTGTTATCTAATACACATTCTTTTAGTCGATCCGGTAGTTTCCTTGTTCTCTGCGATGGCACACGCAGTTCTTGACTCATTATCCCAACTGAATAAATTGTTTTGACTGCATAAGCGGCAAACTTATAAATTTAATATTATTTTATTTCAAATAGTTTTTCAATAGTTAATTAGTAATTTTTCGTGAATTTTGGATCAAGGAAGTTAAACTCGGATGCTGAAAAGCGATCGCAAGATGTTAAAAATTTTATATGTTGTTAAAAAATTTTTTTAAAAATTTTTTATCTAAAAGCAATAACTTAAAAAATTATAGTTTATAAACTTCAAACGCCCATCATTGGTATTTACAATAGAAATTTTATTTATTTTGTTTAAAAACTGAAATTATGACAGTACTTTTGGTTGATGAGTTAAAATAAGACTTTTCCTGACGACTTCTCAGCTGCCTATGACTTTGTTTTCACGAGTGTTTCGACGAGTTTTAATTGTGGGCTGTAATTAATTTCTACTTGGACCAAAACTCAAATATTGGCCACAAAACTAATCCTCGTCATCATAAGAACATATTTTTGTAAGACTTCAAATTTGAACTGTGCATTTCGTCTCCAGCTCGCTTTCTCGGAGTGACCTACTTTTGCCCATGGCCTACTTTTGCCCCACGTTCCCCTATCGGTTAGTGGTAGAGGATCTTTGAAAAGCGCATTAATTTTTAAAGGCGCATTTTTATGTATTGATTTTAGTCCACTATGCGACGAATCGGAAAATTTTAAAGTGAATCCAAAGTTCGAGGCCAAGCGATGGATTGCGAAGCTTCTGGTTGGATTCGAAATCCCTTTGGTTATAATTGAAAACCAATTACTCTGATTATCTCGTCCCAAGATCATTTCTGACCTGCAAAGACATTTAAACGACTTTTTGAATCAAATTACTTTACAAAATTATGAATGTTCAACAATAATACTGAAATAAGTAAATCTCTACAGGTGTTATGGATTCATAACACAAAACCACGATGATGGTCAAATGAATTTATTTGATGGTCGTTTGAATTTTTTTGCTTTGATGGTTGAATGAATTGTTTTGATGGTCGAATGAATTTTTTTGATGGTCGAGTGAATTTTTTTGATGGTCAAATTGTAGATGGTCAAATGAATTATTTTTGATGGTCAAATGAATTTTTTTGATGGGCGCAAAGTATTTATCGCCAAATAATATTAACAAATGATTTTTGTAAAACAGAACGTCAACAATTGTAGATCAAGACAAAGGTCTTTATAAAAAGGGATGAACAAGCTGGTAAAAACTTATATCTCAAACTTTTTTCTCAAACGTTAAAGCGTTTAGCCTTTACATATCTCACTTTCTCTGTTTAGAACTACTAGCTCGACAACAAAACCCGGAAAATGTCTGGAAATGGGCTGAACAACCGTAAGACCTTTTCAAAATTTATTTTCTAGTCTAGAAAATATATGGAATGGAATCCATATAATTTTTCTCAATATTAAAAACTATTCGTTCAAGACATGAACCGCTTTGAACTAAAACATGTATCGGACATAGTAAAATATATCGAAGAAGCTTTTACCGACATAGATAATAGAATATCAAACTATAATATTCTTCCCATATAGAGTCAAATATAGTTAAATAAGCTTCTATGAACGAGAGAGGAAGTGTAAAACTGGCTCAAGAATTAGAATGCTTATTTTCTCCTCTCACCCTTCGTTCAATGAAATTTACTTGTTCCATTGATTGGAAATATTCAAGCTTGCACATTTTTTATTGTGGGTGCAAATCCGAATTCGGAAACATTCCAGAAATGGAGACAATTAATATCATATTCTTCCACTCCTTTTTTCTAAATTGCTCAAAGACTTCAGCTAGTAATAGGACATCTACCATTAGATATATTTTACAATAATCATGAAAATGTTTTCAATTTGTTGAAAACTTTATTTCCGCTAAGTAGACAACGAGCGTTGTGCTTCTTGTTTGTCGTAGCAGGCATGCTACATTACCAAGAAACAGGTTACAAGGATCGAAAAAATCCTTTTACATATTTACCGTATGTAGACCAATTTAATGTCAAGAATTTAAATTTTCCTCTAAAAGTAGAAGTTATTCTTCTGTTTGAAACCTAGAATGATATGGCTAAATCCATATACATACTTATCGAGCATGAGTTGAATTGCTAATTTAACAATGAAAGTTTTCTATTATAGGAAAATAAAGTATCTGCTCCCGGCTATGGAGAATCAAACTAAACGAAAGAATAAAAAGATAAAAGGATCTCCAACTGATCGAAAACTCCGGCAACGAGAAACTAGTACAATTCGGAAATTAAAGAAGAGTAGAACTGCTGTAAGTTTAACATTATCTTTACCGTTAAATCTTTTTATCGTAGTTTATTTTCTATTTATTTTTTTCCTTCAAGAATCCTCTCGTACGATGGTATAAACAAGCCTCATCATCATCTTCTTTAAATGGTAAAAATAGTAAAGTTTCCGCGAAGAAAGTGAATGGCTCGACTCAGAGCGAATATCGCGTGAGTTTGTAAATCTAAATATATCCCATTTTTCTCAATTTAAAAATCTAATTTTTTTTATAGCTTCGTTCGAAGGAGCCTCCTCCTCCAAACCCTTCGCCTCCACCTCCGCCTCCTTTTGTACCGGTAAGAATAAAAAATGTTGAGATCAACTAATGAGTAAATATTCATAGACTCGTACAATAAGACGTAAATATTATTTTTGCTAATTTTTAGACTCGTAAAATGCAGCCTAATGTTCGAATAATCCTTATCTTATGAAAGTAAAAATGGAAGTTGATTACACGTTTTATCGAACGTTCCGATAAAAAAGGAAAAAGAAGAAGAAGAGGATTCCAGAATAAATACAGAGTCAGAAACTATGCAAATTATTTATGTTCCCTTATTATGATTTATCGTAAGAGATTAAAGTTTTTTGTATTGGCGTTAGTATCGACTTACCGTTTACTTTTTCTAAAGAGACTTATTACAATTAAGTTTTGTATAAACTTTAACTTAACAATTCTTTTTCTAAAGAGTATTAGTTCTTATTACAATTTAAAAATCATCTCATATGAGTTTTGAGAAAGAGATTCGTTTTTGCCTTGACTATAGTAAGAATTTATCTATTCATTTTCTAAAGAATCGGTTAGGTCTAACCTTCGCATCTTACATCTCTCGGATGACGTCATAGCGTTAAGCGTAGGTGGAGAGGGGGAGCGGCCGCCCCCGCCCAACGGTATTAGATGTGTACACACATGATATCAGATTTTTTGTGTGTATGTATGTGTGTACATTACACACATACATACACACCGCGTGTGTGTGTGTCTGTGTGTAATGTGTGTAATGTTATTAAATGCATAATATGCAATTTTTTTATATATATGCACAAATGCACACTACGGAGAGCTTGAATATTAAATCTTATGGAGAGCGTGTATATAGGATACATGGAGAGAGTGTACATGGAAATCTTATGGAGAGCTTGTACATGTAATCTTATGGAGAGCATGTCTCTCAGTGCATATTTCATTCATATGTATTCTAATTGTAAGCATTAAGTAAAGCTAATTGAATGTGTATAGGTTTATGGAGCATTGAGAAATTACCTGGAGAGTAAGGTAAGAATTTTTTTCTTTTGATGAATGTTTGAGAAACCGGCAGGGAGACTATACACACGAGTAACTCGTGTGTGAGCTCAAAAATGTTTCCATGTTGATTAATATTTTATTTAGTATAAAATGTTTTGTCTCGGTAAAAATATATTTCTATTCGTAAGAAAATATTTACAAACAAGTGAATATGTTTTATCCCACTACAGAATATTTTCTATTCATAAGAATATTAACAAAAAAATGAATATGTTTTATCCTACTAAATATTTCTATTTATAAGAATATTTACAAAGTTCAAAAATATATTCCATGGGAAACGCAGATTTATTCTTGAGAAAAGGAGAATGAGAAGTACATATCAAGGGTTTTTGATTTGTCGGGAAAAAATAAGTTATCAATTTCTTGAGAACTGTTCATCCGAGAATGCTTCCACTTGAAAGAGAACAAGTGCTTATAAAAAAAATTTGAAGCGAGAATATTGTTCAATAGACAAATTATGTACGGGATGTTGAATCAAGAATTTAACGTTGATCTCAGAAGCTTGAATATTACTTGTTTCTTCCAGTTAATCAAGGAATCATCTCCAGGTATGAAGAAGTATCTGTGTTTGCCGGTAGAAAATAATATTCTAAATTAACCGAACTTCATATACTTTAGCTTTCAAAAGCTTACGATAATTTATTTACTATTTTTTCCTAGCAGCAATGCACTTGTTTTCAGGAATTCCCTCTTTGAAACTTGCAAATACTTTTACTGATATTAACATACACTGATTAAAGTAAAAAATTATTTTAATACGTTTCAGATATTTGTTTAAACTGACACACTTTGAGTAAAGTAAAAAATATGTTTAAAACATATTTTTAGCTTTGACTAGTAATTTAATTATCAAATTTTCTAAGCCTGTGAGTTCTCTATTTCGTTTTACAGTCAAAGTGTATTCATTAGCATATTGAAGATAAGTATACTTGATTATCTTTTACAGAAAGATCAATCTAGTTTACTATCTTTTACAGAAAGATCATTCTAGTTTACTTTGTCTAGAGAGCTCATCTTCAATTTTTCTAGTTCATAAAGGACCTGGCTAACAAGGGGTCTAAAAAAGCCGTCACAGATGTTTTTAATTTTTGGATATGTTATTGTGCATATGAAGGCGCATCTTTTTCCAGAGTATGAAAAAAAGTTAATGATAAACACGGCTACCATAGTCATTTTGCAACACCGTTTTGGAG
>JAIUND010005002.1:0-10433 GCA_034699125.1 Gisinianus flammeolus
CCCACAAAGACGGACGCAGTATAGTCGCATTTCCGCAAATTAAGGAAAATCCTTATAGTTCGTTTGTGAACTTAACAGACGATATGTATCTAAAATCTACAGGTACAATTACAATATGACAATCGGCATAACTTTTTCATGTTTACAATTCCTCGTCATGTGTTTTTTCATTGAGGAAACGAAATAAAGTATATAGACGATTTGATATTTGACTAATATTTGATAACCCACATTCCATTTGGTTTGTAAAGTAATTAAAACTAATTAAAAGTAAGTGCCCCGGACGGATCTGATTATATCGCTTGCACTGTCCAATTCCTATATGTACATTCAAAAATAAACAAAAGACGAACAAAATAATATTATAAACATTGGTACAGGAGTATCTCAAAAGGGAGCGAAGCCTCTTTTTAAAACTTTAATTGTCTTTTTGTCTGCACATTAAAACGTCAGTCGTGATTGCGCCCCATTTCACTACGCACCCGAAGGGAGCGCTCCGGTCGGGTAGCCATGGGGCCTTGGGCCCCAAGCACCCTCCCTCCGCATTCTCTCCGGGTGCACCGTTCATGGGACTGCAATCACTTTCCTTCCATTCCGTTGTCTTTTTCTCGAAAATCCCTTTGATACCCGGGTAAACTCCGAATTCGGTTTTTTCGGATATTTAAGTCACACAATATGATTATCCATAATTTTTGAACCCCGCAAAAGTAAAAAAAATTGTGAAAATCGCTTTGCCGTTACTGGGATTCGAACCTAGGACCTCCCCGTAGAAGTCAACAAACTTAACCCCTAAGCCAGGGGGGTCAAATGCGGGTATCTCGGCCCCCGGTGACCCCAGGGTCACCAAAATCAATAGGTACCTGACTGCAACAATGACAATGACAATGAAAAAGACCGCATATGAATCGGTCAGCTCTTTCGAGAGTTATCGTGACAAGGACAGACGGACGGACGGACGGACAGACGGACAGACGGACAGACAGCCCAATAGAATAAGGGGAGCTTCGCTCCCTAATATATTAGTTAGGATTTTTTAGTTTGTGGTCTATATCATTCTGCGGATCACCCTGTATCCGACCTAAATTTATTTAATCCGACCTATATACGTGCGTAGTTTAATGTATAGGAAATTGGAATATTTTGGGTATGAATATAAGTGCAATTAATTATGCTGCACCACTTAATTACGGGTATATTGTCCACACACATGCTGTTGGAATTGGAATTCGGGTCGTATACATACAACGAAGTCTATATGTATATGCAAAACCCACAGTGTAAACGTGTTTATTTCAATTTCCGCATTTCTTCAGTTCACATAGAAAAGCCTTCTGCATCGGACCAATATAGTCCTAATTAATTGATGAATAATTTAGTTGCATTTATATATTCATACCCGAAATTCCCATTTCATCTAATATACATAGCAAACACCATTGCATTTTCATTCGTAATTTTTATTGTCATGCCATTAGAAGCTGCCATTGTCATTGTAATACCTATACATATGAAGTTGTGGATAGATAAACAGACCAGATACTACTCTTCACTTGTTTGCTTATTAATAAAGAGAAAAACATGGGCTATTTTATGCACAAAATTATATAGAAGTGTGTAAAAATATTGCAAATATTTTTAGTCAATGTAGAAAGTTTAATTAAATTCAAACAAAATATATAATTTCTTTGTTGTGATTTTTGAATTACAAAATCATCGAGAAACGCCGTCGGCGCCAAAGCGGCCAAAATGGAAAACTCGAACTCAAATATTTTGACGTCTATTATAGAAAGTATAGTATGTGGTCTGTTTATCTATATGGGTTCCACAGTGAAAGAAATCATGTCAATTTAAAACAGCGCATCCTTGGGATCAAGTATGAACGAAATGCTGTAGATTCAGAATACCACATCCGTGGGATTTCTGTATAATGGAATTACTTGGATTCGTGAATACCGGAATCCAAGGGATTACGGTGAGTGTATGCATGTAAGATATACTGATTGTGGATCCTATAGGATTACAGACGAAAGTGGACAGAAAGATCCTAAGACTGTACCTATTATTATGTATTTACCATTTGTGTCATTTGCTTGAAGAGTGTGGAAATTCTCACTACATACAGAAATCCTTTTTCCACAGCTGCTACAAAAAAAATGTTCAAATTCAAACCCTATATAGCTTATCTATATATATAGGTATGTACTGTCGGATTAAAAATAATTGAGCCTTTCTCTCTCCTTCGTAGCTCCTCCCACTCAATGTATTTGAAATGGGCAAGGATTCCTAAATCTGTCCTTGGGAGGCTCAATTATTAAAAATCCGACAGTATATATATGTAAAGGTAAGAGCTGCAAACTCACAAATTTCAAATCCTCTTTTCCTATATGTGTGTTTTCGTACACATTTCATTTCTATATATATATACCTTTTTTTGCACAAGACACATTCTTTTGAGTTTCTGTGTGTGTGAGTTTCCTTTCATTTTCATTGTCATTTTTACCACTCCACATTAGTTGTCTATATATTTACCATTTGAATTTTAAGAGCTTCAAAATGCAATAACATTTGAATTCATATATCAATGTGTGTGCAAGACGGGGAAATGAGATTGAGATATCCTCATTTCACACACATCAGAGAGAAGAATCACAAAAAAATCATTCTAATTTCCACTTGAGACGATTTGAGATTAATTTCAGAAGAGGTATGAATTTAATTACACATTTAGAGTTAACTAATTAAAGTGGGATTTAAAAAATAATTTTCACTACATTCCTATATACTATACTTTTACAATTTACAATAATGTAAATTCTACATAAAGAAAAAAGTACCTACGCGTATATATATACAATATGTACAATCATTGTATTACTACAATGTTCATTGGAAAAAGCATTGAATGGGAATTTTGACTTTAATTCTTGTTATTTGTCAATGACAATTTAATTTTGATTTAAGGGTGCGCGGACAGTAAATTTTCTGCAGTCAAAGAGACATGGACATGTGGAAATGAGGAAGAATGACGAAGTATTATAAACTTCCCTCAATTTGAGCTCTCATCAAAATCCAAATCCCAAACCACACACAAACATCAACATGATGAAAATGAAGAGCAGCTCAAGTCACAGCACGAAAGTCTCACCAGCAAGTCAACAATTGTCGTCATTGTCATTCAGCGAATGCTCCAAATACAATTCCAATTCAAATGTGATTTTGTTTCCTCCTCGTCCATTGACCAAACTTCAAAATCCGAATAACAACAGTAATAATTACAACTCATCTGAATTGTTATTATTATTCCGTCGCTATCAAAAGGAATTCCAGCTCAAGGGCTGCTCCATTCTCCTCACTGACATCCGTCACCATCATCAAACTCCAACTCCAATTATTATTAATCAAAATCAATTAACCGAAATAAAAAATCATCATCATTTGAATTCCGCGACACAAATTAATTTCGATATTAAAATTAAAAAAGAAGAAGAAACACCACAGGGGAAAAATCCTTCCGTCTGTCCCATTAAAAAGGAGTCGTCAAATACACCGAATACAGAAAAGGAAGACTGCACTCAAATCATAAAAACAAATGTGGACATTAAATACGAAGAATTTTTCTATTGTCACGACTGCAAGCAAAACTTTTCATCCGAGCTTAATTTCAAGTCCCATTTGGATCTGGAGCATCATCAAGGCACAGAGGACGACTCGACCTCAAATTCCAACGTCAAATCCCAGACATCACATTTCATTGTAAAGGTCAAATCAGAATTGGCAGAGTCCTCCTCCCCCGACAGTGACAGTGACAGGGAAACTCAATCCCAACCGGATGTCAACAATGATGAGGACAAGGTTTTTGACAATGTCCCTCCTGCCGGAACTGAAACAACAGAGATGACAACAACAACAAGAACAACAAAAACAGCAACAGTAGTCAAAATGGAAAATTCGGATGATTCCTCGGAATTCAGCCTGGAATCCGAATCCGAAGCCGAATCCGAATCCGAATCTTAAGAACCTGATGACAACTCCGAGTTTGATGATTCCGATTCGGATTCTGACTTTGACTTTGACGCGGCCAAACCCAACGCAGATAGTAAAAGTAAAAGGAAAGGGAGGAAACCACAAACAAATCATCAGCGGGCAAGAACAAGGCGGAATGTCGTCCAATCCTCATCATCATCCGCCGCGGAGGTCATGAACACTTGCTCAATCTGCTCCAAGCATTTCTTCAGCCGACAGAGTCTGGCAAAGCACATGAGAGAGCATCGAAATGGTCTCATTCACCTCCGCCCCTTCAAGTGTCCCATTGATCCTTGTGGTCATAGCTATTCCAAACGGCCGAGGCTGAACGAACATCTCCTTGAGAAACATGATGAGCTGGCCGTCACTGCCAAATTGATAACCACCGCCAGCATTTGTCCCATCTTGAACTGTGGAAGGAAAATCCCGACGAAATCTGGGCTAGACCAACACATTCGTATCGTTCACCCTGAAGAGACGGAAACAAATCCCCTGTACGCCAAGCTCAAACCGAGAAATAAGGTATTGAGGAAATATTCATGTGGTTACATCCAAACAGACAACGACACGGAAACCGGAACCGGAAGTGTCTGCTCCGAATCCTTCAGCACGCGACATGACTGGGCGGTGCATCAACTGAAGGTTCATGGAAAGGACATTTTGCCTTTCCGCTCCTCAACTTGCATCATCTGCGAGCTCACTTTCACTTCCGTTGCGGACGCGGAAGCTCACGAGGAGACGCATGATTTTGACAAGCCCTTCAAGTGCTCTCACTGCTATCGACGTTTTATCCACAAGAAATCCTGTACTGTGCACGAGGGCCTTCATCTCCGACCCCCTCAAATCCTTCTCTGTCCTATTCAAAATTGCGGGAAGCCCTTTGTGAGCAAAAATGGGTTGAAGTCTCATCAAATAAGTGCTCACGACCATCAACCAAATCAAAAGGTCGTTCAAGTCCCTCAGGCGACTCAGAGAACTGACATTTGTCCGGTCCCTGACTGTAATAAAAAGTGTAAGTGTATGAGGAAGCACCTGGACGCTATTCATCCAGATTTTCAGCCCTTTAAGTGCCCCGTCTCTGGATGCCCCAAAGGATTCGGTCTGGAGAAATATCTGAATTTCCATAGAGTTCGAGTGCATGGAGAAACACGGCCGTTGAGAGAGTTGCGTTGTGTCTTCCCGGGCTGTCCCGTCACCAGAGTCTATAAGGATGTGAGGACTCTCAGAGCTCACGAAAGAATCCACAAAGGGGACTTCAGATACCCTTGTACTGCCTGCCCAAAGAAGTTCACGGCGAGCAAGAACTTGAGGCAACACATGCTCACTCACACGGAGGAATTGACTCGGAGCTGCCCTCAGCCGGGTTGTGACCATAAAACCCGATTCGCCACCTGCATGCGGCTTCATTTATTCTACGCCCACGGCCTTTCCAAGCAACAGTGCGAATTCTGTGGGAAGTCGTTTGCGAATCCGCGTAATTTAGCCACTCATCTCCGAGTTGCTCACACCACTCATACGGACACGGACAATGACAATGAGAGCCGACCTTGTAGTAGTAGTATTAGTAGTGGAACAACTTTAAGGGTAGAGAAGAGGACTATTACTCATCGTAAGGAAAAGGAAAAAGAGGTCTTGGATTTGGAGGAGGAGGAAATAATATTCTAGTCTTTCTCCTGTCCATTTAAGGGCTGTCCGGCCACCTTCAGTCAGAGTCACACTCTCCGCAAGCACAAGCGTGAACAACATAATTGAGAGTTAATTAAGACAATATTTATTCACCTCAACTTTTGTAAATTGTAAATTGTATTTTTTTGATTTCAAATCCCAAAATATCTCAAAATGAAGACATTTATATTAAATACGATTTTCTTGAATTAAAATGTGTGCATTGGCTCAAAAATAAATTTGAATATTACTTTTCCATTGTTTGTAGATTAATACATATCGTCTGTTAAGTTCAAAATCGTACTATAATTTTTTTCCTTAATTTTGTTTGACCTGGTTTGACCTGCTTTGGAGGTCAAAGTATTAGAGATGGAGCTTTGGGTCAAGCGACATTATTGTCCCTCATGACCTGCCCTACAATAATGTCGCTAATACTTTGACCTCCAGAACAGGTCAAACTCGGTCAAACAAAATTAAGGAAAATAATTATAGTACGTTTTTGAACTTAACAGACGATATATAAACTGTAATAGAACATAGAACCCCATATCTGCCGAGACTAAATCCTGCGTGCATCTCAAATACATTGTCGTACATACATAATTCTCACGTTCCCCACTGAGGTTCTATAAGATTTTCCGATACAGCCCCTAGGGTTCTATTACAGTTTACATACGGTATGTATAGAAAGTGAAAGAGAGAAATCTTGACAATATTCTACTTAAATAAGGCTAAAAAATATATATATGTATAGTAGAGAAGGATCTCTACTACAGAAAAAACGCCAGTCCCAATGAGAAGGCATCCCAACCAGACCAGGAAAATCAAATGCAAGTCCGAATTGTCAAAGGACAGGGGCAGGAAAACGGGTCTGCCTTCGTCAATGTACACGCTCACATTCCTCTGGATGTCCCTGTGTGGAAAAAACCGGATCCCTTCCCACTTTTCCCAAAGCCCGTAAATCCCCGAGCTCAAAAGGATTCTCATCCGATCATTGACTGACTCGGGTGCGAATTTATCCAGACCGGAAATGATGAGGAACCCTTTTGACTGTTGAAATGAGTCATCCGAGATTTTCCGATTGTGACCAAAATGCAGTCGGGATTCCGGTCGAGTTTTTTTCATTTCCACCTTGAAAATGTTCCAGTAGAATTCAAAATCCTCCGCCGTGGTCATAAATGCCGTTTTCTCTTCTGTCATCGTCGCCGTCGTCGTCCTCATCCTCGGACTCAGCACAGTTGTGACGAGGGATGGAAGGGCGGCAGAGCAACTGACATTCCGTCTCGTATAGACTTTTGAATACTTCACAAACTGTTGACAGGATGTCAATTGGGGACAGTGGGACTTGTCCAATGGGAGCATCTCTGACTGTGAATTGCTCCACACAAAGTCACACTCCTTCTGACAATCAACTCTGGCCTCCTCCGTCAATTTCGTGTACTTGAGCTGCCAGGGCGTATCGAAGCTAGAGCCGAATTTGAAGGATCCGGGCGTGAACGGGCTGGAAAACCAGGGCCATTTCTCACTATTCATTCGGGTCTCGCATGGGAAAGTTGTCTGCGAGTAGAACATGAAGAAATTCCCATCCCTCAAAAGGTCTTCCGATCGAGTCCACTCGGTGTCAAAGGGGAAGGCAAGAGCATAGTCCGCTTTCACAATGCCCCGATAAGCATTCGTCAGGATGAGCCCCATGAGAAGCCACAAGCCCAGAATCAGCCTCCAGATCTTCCTTTCCAAATTTGAATTAAAAAACAAAGGACTTTCCCTCTCTTTCTCTTTCCCGCCGGAAATTGGCATTGGAATTGGCATTGGAATTGGCATTGGCATTGGAATTTCTCCATCCGGTTGCTCGAGTAAAATCCGACAGATCCAAAGAGCAATCTCCACCGTGCTGAATCTCCCCCAAAAAAGTAAGCGAAGGAAAATGATGGTTGACATCAAAGAAAGGCCCAAAAGGATCCAAACGGCCGGCTGGAAGGGCGTCCAATAAATCTCAAAGGTCGTCTTGAGTTGAGTCACGCGGTCACTGGTGATGAACTTGACGTTGGTGGAGCCAGTGAGGTGCCAGCTGCCGTCCCGGAATCCTGGGACATCATTTCTTTCGTAGTAGGACGTCCCGGACTCATAGTAGACAAAAGATCCGAGGGACTGCCGAGCCCAACCCCGAAGAAATGTAATGTTGATGGACTCAAGAAGGAAATTGATTGTTGAGTTGAAGAGATTGACATCAGGAAAGTCCCAATCAATGTCAAAGACACTCCTCGTCCTCGTCATTTCATTGGCATTGGGGGATTTGAATTCTGCGGACAAGAACTCGCCCATAAAGGCTTTCATTTGAAATATGAGGGAGCGAGAGCGCGTTTTCATTTGCCTTTGAAAGGATGTCATCAATCGGGGGTAGCAGGAGAAATATGAATGTGAGCTTTTGTTTTTGTGAGCAAAGCAGTCAAATGAGGTGGTCACGTCCTCTTCAAAACAATTTGGACAGATGAGGAAACCTCTGCGGATTCTTAGAAGCCCTCCAGTTCCAGCTCCAGCTCCAGCGTTTTCCTCCAGCTCCAGTTCCAGCTCCAGTTGGATGAGGAAAAAGGGTGAAAACTTTGTGAGGACCGAGTCTGTCTTTATACTGTCCAAGAAATCCCAGATCCACATTTCCTCTGGTTGTTTTTGTGTCGTTGTTATTGTTGTTATTGTTGCGAGGAACAAATTCAATTGAGCTTTGTGAAAATTCCAATTGTCCTTTTGAGTTTGGAAAAATGGGCCAGAGATTCTGCGATTTAGGTGGTAGGAAAAGTCGGAGGGGGCTTCTGGAAATTGGACAAGGACAATGTTCACATAGCGTCCGGCTCCCCACTTTCCCTGCCCCTTCACAAGCGAAGCTCCCATCTCACTCACTTTCCCGTCGAATGAGGTCCCGTTTTGATGGGCCATCAAAGGGATTTGGATTTGAGTCACCTGGAAATTCACAATGGAAAGGAATTCCAGACCCTCCGTCATGTCCACCAAGTGAACCCATATTATGAATCCGTTTTCATTTAAACTTTCAAACATTAAGCTCAAGTCAGGACGTGGTGCAGGTCCAGACTTTGTCCAGATTCCAATTCCAATTTGACCATTGGCAATTTCTGCTGGGTTTGTGTTTGATTTTGCCGTGCAGAAACACAAGATGATGCTAACAAGTGCAAGGATTTTCACATTTAACAGAATGGAATTCATGATGCAACAATTTCCTATATATTATGCGATCACACACACACAGTTCTTGTTCTTTTTGTAATGTGAGGAGGAAATATGAAATTCTGTTCAGTTTCACTCAAATTCATATACAGAAAATCCCTCAGAATTATATAAGGGAATGACGCTGTGACGACTTTACTGTGACTCTGAATGTATTATATTTTTTCATTCTAGAATTGTGTGACAATATATAGAAGCCAAGGTTAGCCAAGTGGCGATTCTTCACTCTTTATACAATTAAACAAATGATGTGTGTCGGTACTTATTGTTTTTTGAAAGAATTTGTCAAGTCCAATTAGATATATACATATTACGTGTGCTGGACGCTTTATCTTTTGTTAAATATTTCCCACAAAAGGACCAACTTTAATAACCGCACACTTTTACCTTCACATAATGAAAATTTTGAGGAGTTTGTACAATTGAATTTATATCGTGTATATATATCTTGAATTTATTGAAGGATGTCGTCAGAAAAGAAAAGAAAGTGTACTTATAATAGGTATACAAATGAATATAAATTAATTGTGTATCATTTTTCTGGCAACAATATATAGACAATTAATTTGTATTCAGTAATTCAGTTGTCAGCTAAACCCCTTAAATAATTGTATTTGGAATTTGGACGAGTCTGTGATGGTTATGCTTGAGTAATTTGATTTTCTTTTGAATTAAAATGCAGTGACTCAGAAACTATATATCGTCTGTTAAGTTCAAAAACGAACTATGATTATTTTCCTTCATTTCGTTTGTCCGAGTTGACCTGCTCTGGAGGTCAAAGTATTAGAGATGTAGCTTTGGATCAAGGGACATTATTGTTCGTCATGACCTGCTCTACAATAATGTCGCTTGACCCAAAGCTCCATCTCTAATACTTTGACCTCCAGAACAGGTCAACTCGGACAAACGAAATTAAGGAAAATAATTATAGTACGTTTTTGAACTTAACAGACGATATATAATAACACACGAAATAATTAAGTCCATGATTTACCTCTGAAACCCGTACTGGTCCGCCAAGTGTCCGTAGTGCATTGGAAGGGTTTTCAACAAGTCCAGGATATTCGACACATATTAAATGTACAGAGTTCTCTCGAACTATCGTTTTTGATACATTGTCTTCAATGTCATCATATTTCGTCCTTTCGTCAGCAATGTCTTTCTTTTCTAGTGAAGATGGAAGTGGTCCTTTCGGTCTGTTATAATTAAAATGCCTGCGGACTACATTGAAAAGTGTCGATTTTTTCTCTGCAGTCTTTGGTCCATCACCTTGTTCCATTTTAATCACAATTAAATCAGACGAATGTCGCAATAGACATAGTATAGTATAACACTAATTCATAATTAGAATTATAATGTCTATTACATATTAGGGAGTTTGCGGACTTCTATGAAAATGGAAAAAATAGAAGTTTCCGTAGAAGTGGGAACTCAATGCGGTTTGAATTTATAAAAAGAAAAATTCAAACCGCATTGAGTTCCCACCTCTACGGAAACTTCTATTTTTT
>JAIUND010005003.1:0-10432 GCA_034699125.1 Gisinianus flammeolus
GAGATGTGCCGGCAGGAAAACGTAAACTCACTGTAAAAGTATTGGAAATCCGTCTGATTCACATTCACGAATTCCTCCGCGCGCTCCCAGTGCGTCCGAAACGGGAACGGGAGCATGTAGTCCGATTTCAAAACGCCCTTGTACCCATTTGTCATCACCAGCGCCATGAGCAACCAAACGCTAAGGATGACTCGAACACTCGCATGCAATATCTGGAACTCGTTCCGTTCAGACGGACGACTTTCCTTTGGAACATCCCGATCCGGTTGCTCCATCAGGATTCGGACCATCCAGAGCAGAGTGAGCGGGATGAGGTCACTGCAGGAGGATGCATCTACACTTCGGTAAAACAGAAGAATGATGAGGATGGTCAAAATGGCGGTCAGGAGTAGGAGGAGCCAGACGGGCGTTTGAAAAGGAGCGCCATAGATTTGCAGTGAGGAGGTCGCGAATCGCTCGACCCCATCCGCCGTGATGAATTTGAAAGACGTGACCCCGGTTGGGGCCCAAAGTGTGCTCCGTGTGTACTCGGTCGGCATGGAGGTATCCAGAATGAAGCTGGACAGGACATAGCGGCTCCCGGGCCTGGTCGTCATGGTCACGTTCAACGGAGTCAGGAGGAATAGAAGCGTCGAGACCCAGGCTCGGCTCGACAGGCCCGGTACATTGAGACGGGCGGAACGGGGGCGATTCTGATTCCTAATCCGATTTTGAGTGGTAGCAGTAGTCTGTGGTCCAGTCCAGGGCGACGATGTGCATGAAACAGAGGTTGTAGGTCCGAGATGAACTGGCGCAGGTTTAGAGTCCGGTCCGGATTGGTCTGAGATGGAGCTCCTTGGGTGGAAGTATAAACCATTAAGTTAAGCTGGAGCCACGGGAGCCAGTGAAAGGTTCTAATGCGCATGCGCAGCACACTGAAATGAACTTGCATTTTGTTCGCAAGTATAGTTGCTCGCAGTTGCACGTTGCGAGTGTTGTAAGTTTTAACAGACGATATACTCTAGCGGGAGACTCAAACTGAAAACGGCATGCCCGGCGAGAGAAATTGAAATTGAATGGTAATGTCAGATGTTAGTAATGTGATTGGTGATTGGTCTGCTAATATATTGCCACTTGCGTTTCAATTTCCAATTCCAATTCCAATTCTAATGTTTTGTGTTGGTGTGTGCACAAACTGCAATAAACACCACTTTTGAGAGGAACCCACACAAAATTGGACAAAGAAACTCAAGTACAAAAGGAAATTTCAATTTTCAATTTTCAATATTTATTTGACATACACTCACCAACTTCATTTGTTGGCTAATATTAGTAATATTTGATATTTGATTGGGAGAATGAAAATTGGCAACAAATATGAAGTGTGTGAAGGAACAAATACGAAGCACATTGGTGGTCATCCCTGCATGGACGCCCTGACACCGTTCAAGTCCCGTATTTTTGAAGGCAAAGGAATCCCCCGCCAAATTGTTATATGCAAGATGAACATGGATACAAAATAAACAAAGAACACTCTGGACAACAAAAAATGTTTGCATATTTCTTTAATCGCTGTATACTGAAAGTGTGCAGAAAATGTGAAAATGCTATGCAATAGATTTGATGGCATTGACCCGGCCCCAACCGCTCATGTCATTTGGCCTCTGAGGTGGCGGAATCGGGACACAAGGCAATGAGCGTGCACTAACGGGGTCACAAGCATTCGTCAAAGCCTCCTTGACCTGTTCAAACCCCCACGTGGGATGTTTCTCAAGGATGAGAGCGACGATTCCAGCAACGTGCGGTGCGGAAAAACTCGTTCCGTTTGCAATCACGTACGAATCGTCACTCACATTGGACGGACCGGGAACGTTTACGCCCGGCGCTGTCACTTCCGGCTGTCAACACAAACACACACACAAACATCCACAATTATTTGATATCATGTTACATTGCCATTTGAAGTGAACGGTCACGGTACTTATGGACAATGGACACGGTAAGAGCAAGGGCCATACCTTGATAGTCCCGCGTTTACTCGGCCCCAGGCTACTAAAAGAAACGAGAGTGTCCTCCGGCGTCGTCCCCCCGGCAGTAATGACCCCTGGATGATCCCCGGGACTCCTCAAAGTCCCACAGCCCGCCTCCCCTTCATTCCCGGTCGCAAAAATGGGGATGATTCCGGCACTCCGCCAGGCGGCGATGACATCGTCGTAAAAGTCACTCCCGCCCCCTTTTTCTCCCCAACTACAGGTGACGACGTGCGGGGCCATGGTACAATTCTCCTTTCCGCTCACGGCGTCCGTGGGACACAGAACCCATTGGCCACACTTGAGCATGTCACTCCAAGTAAAGTTGTCATTGCGTATGCCCCGGCACGCAATCCACTGAGCTTCCCTGGCCACTCCGATCCCGTTCGAGCCCGCCGCCGTCCCAGCACAGTGCGTCCCGTGTCCCTGTGAACCGACACGAGATTTGCCATCGCCATGTCAGTTAACTTTAAGTTCAAGTAGGCTACGTTTAATTATAACATTTAAGGGCCTTACATCTGTGTCTATGGGCTGAGTGGTCCCTTCAACAGGGTCGTACCATCCAAATTCAGACCGATGGTTCCCCTGGAGAGCGCTGTGAGTTCCTTGGACGCCCGTGTCCAAAATAGCAATCACGACCCCTCGCCCCGTGATCCCTTGAGTCCAGGCTGAAGGGGCCTGGACTTTCTCTACGCCCCAGGCCGTGAGCTCTTGGTTGACCCCTTGATTTGGATTTGGATTTGGACCGGATGTCGAATTGTAAGGATCTACGGGGATAATGCGATCCGGGTCGATACGGGAAATGTCTGAGCGTTGAGACAAATCCCGGAGGAGTTCCTCTGTCGCGCCTTTGATGATCACTTTATTTGTGACCCAGAGTGGCTCCACTTGCATTTGATGGGCTGGCCGTTTCTGGTTCAAAAATTTGAGGAGGTTCCTTTGAGACAGCTCCGCTCGACGGCGAAGAGTTTGCGTCACGAATAATGTCGGCCGGGCCCCGTGTGCGACGGCCTGGGCCTCAATGTCAACGTCAATTGTTGCGTTAGATGGAGGCGGATGCATCGTCATGATGAGCGTCGTCCTTCCTCCATCTTTGAGAGTGGACCATAGTTCTGGATCCACTTTGGCCACATCTGCTGCGGTGGTGGCGCCATTCCAATTCAAAAATAGGACGGCTATGACCATGACCATTTTCCAGCCATCTTTAAAATACGCCATTTTGAATTTCAGAATCGACCAGCAGTAAAAAGGCAAACAAAAAAAAATGAAGTTGAATACATAAATGTTTTGTTTCGTGTAATACTAAATTGTTAATTATTGGTCATGCGGAAAGTTTGAAAAGTTGTGTGTGATTGATGTGTCTGACGAGACCGTTGAGTGTTGAATGGGGAATCCACAGTGAGCTAATCAAATGATATCGAAAGTTATCACAGCGAATTAAAGATAAAAAGGCGTAGGTACTTAAATAAATCTATCTGCTTGTTTATATTGTTTCATATTAAATTTAGAACTATGTTAGGAGTTCATAATTTATTTGAATAATACAAATATACTCAAATACAAATATACTCAAATACAAATATTCCACTTTTCCGTCAGTCCGTCTTCATTTTCCACATTTCACGCGTCACTTTCGATTTCGGACCGTGTGAGATTTAATTGCTATACATCACGCGTGTGGCATAATTGAATTGATGTTAATTTTAATTGGGATGTGATGGCGTCCCACATTCCAGATACGCCACAATTATTATTACTGCGCATTTCGATCTCAACAATTGAATCGCGTTTTCTGAGCTTTCATATTTTTTGTAAGTAAATGATTGATTGGCGTGGACAGTCCCACATTTAATTAATTGATTTCGTGTGTTGATGCTTCTTATATACACATGTTCATCCATCATCAATCAGTTCTCCTCATGTTTGAATCATTATATATAAGCACCGTCAATTAACGCGGATTCGTATACACAATGACAAAAAGAGAATCTCACAATAATGAACACGCAGAATTAATAGGGGAGAAGGCCATAAACACATCACGGCCAAAAATACATCACCTTGAATATTGCCTATAACGCAAAAAATGGTATATAGAGTTAGACTCAAGAATACAAATATGGGCAGAAAGACCAAGCAGAGGATACTTTAGCAAGAATTTACTGCGTACATTTTGGCAAAGTAAGGGCACTTTTGATACTCTAATTTCTTAAAAAGGGCACTTTTAATATCCTAATTTTTTAAAAAAGGCACTTTTCATAAAAAAGACATTTTTGCAGCACGATTTTCCAATATTTCTGACGGTCTTGGCATAATTTGATTTAAAAAAAGAGGCGAGCGTAGCGAGCCCGCAAAATTTGGGTTTTTGGTCATATTTTTGTGACGTTTAGTATTGCCAAGTGCTTTTTGCCCCAATTGAGTCTCTGAAAAGGGAAATTTGCCTACGTACAAATCCAAAGGGCAGCGTACAAGTCGCAAGGGCAACGTACAGGTCACTTGTACGTAGTTAACATGTTAAAATATCCTCTGAGACCAAGTCGCGAGGAAAATGTTATGTATACACTCTCGAAACGATTTTTTTTTCACTCATTCGAAATATATTGAGTCAAAATTGGCTAAACATACTGAGCTTTTCTATGTTTAGTGAATGTTCATTGAATGTTTAATCTACAGGCATTCACAATTGCTGCATTTTCACTCATTCGATATATATGCAGTACACATTCGTTACACATTCTGGGCTTTTTGTATGCTTACCGAATGTTTATTCAATGTTTAATCCACGCGCATTCGGAATTGCTACTTGTGGACTCATTCCTTAAGCTTTCGTTAAACATTGGTTACACAATCGAATACGTTCAGCTGCGAAGCATTTGAGCCTTTCCATTTCCGAATGCTTGTGATGATGGTTTTTCTGAATAGTTTTCCTGACCTTTTTTGAACATTTGTCATGGTTTATGTACCGAATACATTGCATATCGTCTATTCTAAATGATTGTTACATTTAACTGTATAGTTGTGGCGGAAGTTTTAATTAAACGAGGGAGAATTCATTTGTCTGTGTGTGTGTGTGTGTTTTTGTTTCTATAATATATATAATAAATTATTCGACGCGGGTTTTGATTATAATTGTGTTGAGAGTTCATGTGTGTTTTACGGTGTGTGAATATATATATTATATATTAACTTGCATACACAATGGCAACGACTTCCTATCCAGAATACACAAACAACGTCAATGCAGGGATTTTATTTTCCCTCCCAGAAATTTCTGTAGATAGATTTTGTAAAACCGATTTGACGGCTACAACATTCTTCTTGCAACATGCTCATTGTGGTGGGTTTTCCTATATACACAGTGTGTGGGCAAATTATTTAGGGACACAGAGATTCTATATATATGTAAACCTTTTCGCAGATGGTTATTTTTACATGTGAATACATATAGGAGGCCATATGTACGCACATGTAAAAAGAACCATCGGTAAATTTTGTCATATTATAAGAAACTGCCCCCAAATAATTTGCCCACACACTGTGCATATATATATAATTGTTTTATAAAACTTGTGCACATTTATATATTTTGGTCTACATTTATATGGTGTGTGTGTGGCATTAAAAACTGTGTGTTTAAAAACATTTCAGTCTATGCATATATATATTGTTTTCATTTTTACAGACCATATGGTTGGACTGGAATCAGGTGAGGCTTTCCAAAAACGGCTTGAAGAGCATGGTGTGCGTCTATTTTGCCAAGAACTTACTCCATCCTTAATTGGATATTTCAAGCGGTATTTGGGTGGTCGTGCCGGAATTCGAGATCTGGTGGCACGGAATAAATTGATTGGGTTGCCAGTGGATGGACCATTTACTTTTATGGTTCTGGCTCATCCAGCAAACTACTCACTAACCGTGACTCTTTTGCGTGCAGCCCACTGCCCAGGCAGCGTCATGTATGTATCCATATCGTCTGTTAAGTTCAAAAAAGGTCGATAATCGTTTGGCCTGCGACGCCGCATGTGCGCATGCACACAATGTGTATTCACCCTCTGGGGCCATATGATTATCGTCCTTTTTTGAACTTAACAGACGATATATTGAATATATATATTCAAACCCACATGGGTTTTATGCTTCTTTTTAAATTTTTTTAAATGTGTATATAAAATATAGCACATGTTCTTCTATACATAAGAATATATGCAAAAAAGTGAAAATGCGTCTTCGGTCCCTTTTTTTATCGACAACTTCATATATATAATTATATATATATTGATATATAGGTATTTGTTTGAGGCTAAAGGATTGCGGAATTTATATGCTGGAGACAGTCGTCAAACCGTGGAGAAAATTATGGAAATGCCCAGTTTGCATGAATGTGGGAAAGAAGTGAAAAATATTGACCAATTGTATCTGGACACAACTTTTACAGATTTATCCAAGGCTTCTTTTCCGGATCGTAAACACGTTCTGACAAAAATCCTTTCTGACGTCGATGGATATTTAAAGACTTTTGGAAGCAAGCGGAAAGTCAATTTTTCTTTTGCGGGTACACATTTATTCCTATACATATATATAAATACGTTCAGTTCTATACGGTTAAAAACGGTGTACTTGCAGATACACACAAATATATAATGCAAATTGGGGTAATCGCTGATTTTTTCTAATTGTTGTATGCATATGTGTTTTCAATTCACAAGGAAATTTTGGACATGAGTATGTGCTAAGTGAAATTGAAAGACTCCTTCACTACAAGACTCACGTGAGTGAAGGGCGATTGCAATGCTACGAAGGCATTCCTGAAATTCTTAAAGTTGTCACCGACAATCCAAATACCCCATTACATTTGAATTGCATGGCCAAAGTCAGTTCTACACCACATATTAAACCCTTTTTCAATTTGTTTTTCTGTTAAATATATATAGGATTATTACATATTATGCATAACTACACTACCTTTTTTAATACTCATATAAACATATACAGGGCTGCATGGGGCGTCCTTAAGACGGTAAACATCTCAGCATTCGATTGAGTTATCAGTGGTACAATGGTGCTGAGGGGATATCTGATGACACTAATGAACCCCAGTCGAATGAAGCAGAGAAATATGCAGAGACAGATTCAGTGATTAAGAAGACGTATGCGTACTCTATGCATTGGTCCTTGACTGAAATGTATGACGTCATCAAATATTTAGATCCAATTGTTGTTACTCCTATTGTCATGCCCTATGGCCAATCAACTTTTTCTGGGGTGAGAAATTATATAACTTATATAATATATACTACTAAATTTATGAATTACTAAATTACTTCTATAAATTCTCACACATACAACTACATATGTATATAGGTACACCATTTCCATTTGTTTGTCATAATTATTAATGTATACCGGCACGTACAGCACTTCGATCACAGTGCCCTAGACATAGGTACAAATTTGTATCCAATGATTCCGAAGTTAACAGTCTAATGTCTTCTGCATTTGCTGATTCCGATGATGATTTTGATGATTTGTGTCCGGCTAGTCCTTCAACAACAATTGTGAATTCCGGTAAAACATCTGATGATGAAAGTCATGGGGATGAATTGGAAGTTGATCTAGACGCACTTTGGCCACAGACAACTTCATCATTAGTCAATTCCAAAAAACCAAATCCTTATGTCGTTGACTTGGATGGCTCATCTACAGCTTCGGAACCGGAACTGCAATGGAAAAATTATCACCCTCCATGTAGTAGTCCAGCATCCAACATACAAACTGATACTTCTTCCAGTGCTTCGTTTTCCGACGATGACAGCGGCGACAATACAGAATGTTCGAGGCATGAAGTGAAGCGTTTCAAATTTACTCGGACAATTTCGGAATAGTTTGTAATTTATTATGTTCTATGCAACTAATGAGAGAAAAAAAAGACATTGCCTATGCGTACATTTATTGCTAATTATAGTATTATTACGGTGTTTTTATTATATATAGATACAATTATTATACTGTATACTTACATAACATAAACGTAATTTTATACACTCCCAGATACAACATAAACGTAATTTTATACACTCTTAGCTACAACAAGCTGTTGAATGTCACATCACATTTCTATGCATACGCTATACTGCAGAGACAATTGTTTCTATGCATACGCTATACTGCAGAGACAATTGTCTCTATGCATACACCATTGACGAAGCACTTCCGTTCTCGAATATATCCATATACTCTGTATATACTCTATAGGAAACTTTTCTGGTGTTTGTTTTTTGAGTGCTCTCGCAAGGACTGCGCCCCGTCCTTTAAAATGTCACAACACACATTTAAAATTGTTCAGAAATGTAGAAATGTTTACGGTGTGTCGACATTTCTGGATTCCGATATCTCAATTTCTTCTTTTTTTGTTTTGTTATATTTTCTGCCATTCGCGGACGACACAATATTGTTTTGGCGTGGGCTCTCACAAAACAAACGCACACACATCACACGTTTCCGCATTTGAATTAATCAAGTTTTGACTGTACTTAGTTGACTATAACTATACATGGCTGACACTTTACACACATGTTACAGAACCAGTTCTAATTATGGGATAAATGGCACCACATAATTACTTGTTGCGGTATTTGCGCGCAGTAACAAAAGACTATACTCATATTTCACAAAGAATTTAAGAAAAATAGTTTCAGGAACAATTTTATAATTATAGTACAAATATGTATTACTTTTAATGTCTTCAGACAAATCCATTTTGCTTTGGCATGTCGCCATCCGTTCCTTGTTCTCTTCAATGAGTGCCTTCTTGAACTCCCGCATGGATAAATCCCAACTGGCTAGTAAGTGGTAGTTCTGTCGAATCAACATCACAGCCGTCGTCTGCCTATAAACCTCCGGTGCAAAATTTCGAATGCACTCGAAATTCTTCTTGATATCTTCTGTCACCTGCAACGGGATTGCTTCCGAAATATCGAATCCTGTAACTATGTAATATACACATACTCTATAGAATTAAACAAGGTGTGAGCGGTTGAGAGGTAGGAGCGTTGACGTCTGTTAAGTTCGAAAACGGACGACAATCACTTCCTTAATTTGGTTTGACTAGGTTTGACCTGCTCCGCAGGTCACAGTCATACAGATGCAGCTTCGGATTACGCAACACTATTGTCCCTCATGACCAGTTGTACAATAACGTCACGTGATCCAAAGCTCCATCTCCAATACTTTGACCTCCAGAGCAGGTCAAACCCGGTCAAACGATATTATAGCAAATGTAGAAGTGGATGGAAAAACTAGTCCAAGACGTGGATCTAGAAGAAGAGATATTGGAGTTTTCTTATTTGGCCTCTTTGGCGCCGCGGCGTTTCTTATGATTTTGTAATTCGAAAAATCACAAGAAACACATCGTCATATAATTTGTTTGAATTTAAGTAATTTTTGTAAATAAATTAAAAATATTTGCAATTTTTTGACAAATTTCTAACTGTTTCTATAAAATAGCCCATAATCTTCAACATAAGAATATGCAAAAAACTGAAAATACGTTTTGAACTGGTTATTCCATCCACTTCCTCAAATGATTACCGTCCTTTTTTGAACTTGACTGCCATGCATATGTATACATGCACTATATTGCATTATAGTGCACAAACGAGAAACAAAAACGAATTATATAATTATAATTTTGCTGACACAAATAGTTGCATGCATCAACAATTCAGATCATGGTCTTCTATGCCCGTACGTCTACATATCTATTCACACATACCTTTTTTCTTTAACTTCTTCAAATTTTCAACAGCCGTCTTACAGCTGTCCCTTCTCTTGTCGTCCGGTGAAGCTTTAGTCTCCATAATCTTCTCAACTGACTTCGCCATTCTAGTCATTGCCAGTATCCCGATACGCAATTCAAGTGACTTAACTCGCTGCTGACACTAGGCAACGCCGTTTCAACTTTCTCCCAACTAGTATGTGCTTTTTCAATGTCATTGACTACTCGCGCCAAATCCTCATGACTACGCTTCACTACATCAAAAGCTTTAACCCCATTCTGTTGCATCTTTTCCCAGAGACCATAGACAACTTCTCTGACATCCGCGGTCCATGGAACTGATTGACTTTCTTTCCTATAGGCGTAAAAAAAATTGCAGGCTGTATATATATACAATATATTGCATACAGGTTCATTGTATTTTATTGGAATTCCTTTTTAGGTATCAAAGGTTTTCTATACATATTTGATTTTCCTTGATGTGGCGAACACTTTTATATTTTTATTTCACTAAATAATCACCAAAGGTTCCATATATTTTTGTGGGGAAGGAGCCTAGCACGTTATTTCCCATATGAGTGACTCCGCCAGAATAGGGACAATTTACGTAAAACACTTTTTTGCATATTTATGGACAACAAAACATGGA
>JAIUND010005004.1:0-10432 GCA_034699125.1 Gisinianus flammeolus
AGCTCCGCTAAAAATTTACAATGAAGTGTCTCGACCTTAGTGGAGAGGGGCGCATTGGATGGGGATGTAGGGCCTTGTTGTATATCACCTTGGGAAAATCCAAATTCTAATTCTCCGAATTCGGAAACTTCGGGGTTTTATTCATGTTTTGCACTTTAATTCCTTGATTTTCGGTTTACAGGGTAAAAAACAATGGGCAACGCGATTCCGATATCAGAATTTCAGAAATCTCAATTACAATTCTCAGAATCTTTGATTAAGTAATCATTTGTTAATTTTTGACGGTTTTATTTATTTTGAATGCATTCGGTACATAAATAATTATAGTCAATATCCAAAAAAATATCATCTGCTCTTCTCCAGCTCACAAATAATGTGCTGAAACTTTAAACGATGTGTTTATTTGTATTTAAATACGAATTACAAATCAAGTTGACTCAATTAATGTCGCATTTCATCTTTCTCGTGTATTTACACACCGCAGTCGCATCACACTTTTGTTATACAGTGTGGGCAAATTATTTGGGGACACTTTCTTATGACAAAATTTACCGATGGTCTTTTTACATGTGAGTACATACTAAGCTTAGTATGTATTCACATGTAAAACAATTTGTTTTACATGTGAATACATATGACAACCCATATGTACTCACATGTAAAAAGACCATCGGCAAATTCTGTCATAAGAAACTGTCCCTAAATAATTTGCCCACACTGTACTTCTCATATATCGCAACTCAAACAATAAAATTTAAATATGTCCCCGTATGCTGTGTAACAATATCGAATAATTATACTTGCAATTAAATACTCAGTTAATTAATTAAAATGTCCAGTGAATTAAATGTAAATTCTGATAAGTCTCTGCGAATCCGAATTCCGTACGTATTCTTAAACTGCGCGCTCGACTGCGGGACTTTTTCCCTGTGTAAAATAAAACGGAATTTAATTTTCACAGGTTTTGATTTTTCCACACAGGCCAGTGTATCCTGTTGCCCATGTATGCCGAGAGATCGATTTTTAAAAAAATAAAAGAATATATAGCTTTGAGCCTAACCTTGAGGCGGTTCTCCAGCACTTTTTTTCTTCAATGTTCAAAGCATTTTTTTGGACAATTTTAAGCACTTTTGTGAACGACTAAAAAACTAAAAAATAAAAGTCTTTTTTTGAGGGAAGTTTTGTCAATTTCATAAGAATTTATGTTTTCCAATAAGTACTTTTCTTTTATAAAGCTTTGAATTTGAATATATTTAGAATTATTTTCCTACAAATGCCTCTTTCAAGTCTACAAGGCCAATATTTCTGGAATAAAAAAAGCTGTGGATCAAAATATGTAGTTGGCTGTCAAAACACTGAAGCAAAGCAAAGTCAACAGCAAAGGTAGCAAAGGTATAGGTTTTTATTTATATAATTCATTTATATTTTACAAATTGATATTGTATTTTAAAACAAAAGTCGTCGTTTTTGATCAAGAACCTTTGGAAATTCAGGAAGATGTTATGTAGGTGCATTCATTTCAATCAAGTTTTCTAGAAATATGTAATAAGATGTGTGATTTGTGTAGTCTGCACGATTAAAGGAATTCAAAAGAGTTTAATTATCGAAAAGAAGTGTGTATGGATTTTGATAGTGAGCTGCACATGTGAGTGTTATACTATAGTAATTATTTTTAGCATTGTGTGAACTAAAAACGTGTTCGTAAAAGTGCGTGCGATATATTATTATATTATTTATTTACTTCACATTAACATTGAAGTGTAATCTTTTTTAAACTTTGATTATCCTTGCAGTTTCCATAGTACATATTTAACCAAAGTCCAGCATTTCGTCATTGTTAGAAACAACGTAATCCAATATCATTTTTACGTAAAAGCACAAAAAAGTAAAGAAGCTTTCAATTTCATGAATGACTTTATGTTTATGTAATAATAACGTATTTTCTGAATGATATAAAGATTATATAGATTTTCACGCAATATATCAAATGTGCGATATAAAAGTATGAGTATATGATCGTTTTTATATGTATTTTGACTATTTTCTCATACGATGATGGTTTTTTTTGTTAAAGCCTGAGTCATAGGTAAAGTTGGGTAATTCAAGGACATAGTTGATTGTTGGATCTGTTTTTTTGTGATCTTTTTGCGGCCAAAAGTCTATGTCTATAGCGAGTCTAGTCGGCTGTCCATTTGGATTTTCCATTAATATAGTGAATTTTTACCACTGGACTCATATTTTACATCATCATTGAACATTGTGAACGGAATATCGTGCGGGTGGGATCTATATTTTATTTTGCTGCTCTGTGTGCTCATCTTTTTTATTCTTTGCTTCTATATACTAGAAAATGATCCGCAGAAACAGCAAGAATGATGTGAGAACCGGATTGGTATGTTGATTTTTATATTATTTTAATTTTACATTAAAACAATTTACTGGAGTGTACAATGTTATCATGTGTACATGGACATATTTATTAATTAATTATTAATTTTGTAATTGATTTGTATTTTAGCAAGTCACGATTCGATTATTAGACGACAATGAAGTGCTGCAAGTGGACTTCCAAGTAAGGATACCGTCACATTAGTTATAATAGGCCTAATGTTATTATACGTTGTATTGTATTGTTACTTCCTATTTAAAATATTTCAGTATACTTATGTATACTGAATGTATACTGAATGTATCTCTAGTTCATAATTGTTATGTAATGCATTTTGAATTACCTGTTTTCCTCTCTAATAGTCACATCACAAGGGACAGTTTCTCATGGACTATGTATGTCGACAATTAAATATAGCAGAGAAGGACTATTTTGGGCTTCGATATGTCGATTCCAGCAAACAAAGAGTAAGTTTTCTAAATAATGATAATAAAATTGATACAGTATAGTTTGTAAATAAGTATATCAAGTAGGGGAACATTGAAGATTATATCTCACTTCCGGTGTTTTTGTATGTTTTTTTCCATTGTATAGCATTGGTTGAACTTAGGCAAGACTATTCTGAAGCAGCTTAAAGGTGAGAATGTAAACATTATGTGTACAAGTGATGCCTAATTTACTATTTAAAAAGGAATTACCAATCATTACCTACATTTATTCATATTCATGTATCTTCAATTATTTTGTATTTGTACTTGATGGAATTACAGAATGTATGCCGTACATTGTGTGTCTGCGCTTCAAATTTTACCCATCCGACCCGATGCTTCTCAAAGAAGAAGTCAGTCGCTATCAACTAGTACTCCAAATGAGACGGGATATTCTTCATGGACGACTCTATTCTACACTCTCTGATATGGCATGTTTAGCATCGTATGTGATTCAATGTAAGCTGACCATTTCTACAAAATACTTTCAATGAGCAGATGAACGAAAACATGTGTGTGTTTTATATATATCAACTCAATATGTTTCATTTCTTGTGAGCAGCTGAACTCGGTGATTATGATCCAGAAGTCCATTTAGGCAACTATGTAGCCGAGTATGAGCTGGTTTCTAGGCAGTCCCCACAATTGGAAGAAAAAGCAATAGAATTACATCAAAAATTGAAAGGCCTTTCCCCATCCGAAACAGATATTTTATTCGTAAAGAAAGCAGCAACTCTGGACACTTACGGTGTGGATCCACATCCTGTAAAAGTATGAGCAGAAATTTTTGGCATAATGCTTTGACGCACTATAGTCTTTATTTACCTTATTACCTGTGTAAGTTTAAATGCTCTAATTCAAATTCAACACTTGTTTATATTTGGATTTTAAAATTTGTTTTGTAGGATCAGAATGGTGAGCAATTGTACATAGGTATAAACTACACGGGAATAAGTACTTTTCAAGGATCTAGAAAATCTACACATTTTAAATGGAATCAAATTACAAAACTAAATTTCGAGGCAAAGATGTTTATTATTCATCTGTCCATAGCTGAGGATTCTCGAACTAAAGTAAATTTTAAAAATTACTTTGGTTTTAGTTTTTGACTTAAATAAAAAGTAAACAAGAATAATGCTAATTTTATTAAATTTAAAATTATTTTTTTCAGAAAAAAGAAACTGTGGGATTCAAATGCCAGTCTTCGAATGCATGTAAATACTTGTGGAGGTGTGCAGTGGAACAGCGTTTGTTTTTCAAGTAAGTTTTCTAGTAATGAATATTATTAAGAGAGGTGCATGTGTGTAACAAGTCTAACAAATGTTTTTTTACCATTAGTTGTGGTTGCGCTACGGAGATTCCATCATCAGTTCGAGGAGGAGGATTATTTTTTGGATCAAGATTTCGGTACTCAGGTCGCGTTCAAAGAGAAATTTTGGAGGACCCAGGACCATTAAGAGCTATTGATGGGGTTATACAAAGGACGCCGCTGTACCGATCGCTACAAAGAAATAAGACGAGAAGTTTGCCTCATAGTCCCATGCAAATCGGTAAGTCACCGTTTAATTGGTTAGTTCACTGATTAATTTGAAACTCAAAAAACCTTCTATAGATTGTTGTCCCCACTTGTTTTCTTAATTACGTACCCATTTTTGTATCAATAACCATTTGTCTTCTCAATGTGAGTTATAAAAAGTTAGAAGAGGTCTGTAGTGCATTTATTTTTTATTTTTATCATGTCATGTACTTGTACACAAATATATATATCCTATAGTCATCGTCTGGAATGACAAACGTCTGTCGTTCGTTTCAGGTTTGTATGGCAGTTTGCCTCGTTCAAATCATTCAGCGCCCTTGCATGAAAGCACAAGATTGGAAGGAGCCATGGGCACTTTAGGCTCTTCTACATCTTTACCTCTTTCGACTCTTTCCTCCCCATACTGTCCAGAACACACGCTCCCTTTGCTCGAAACTCTCCAGGAGGATTCACCTCGTGTTGAAGACAAAGGTCAGTCAACAATTCACTTTTATACTTACCTCAGTCAGTTTGTAGCATGAAATTGTATATCTATACGGATAGCCCCAATCCGTTGCTTCATATTGTATTACCTATGTATGTATACTTTGATGTTTCTTTCCCCCCCTTTCCCCAGAGGTGTCATTTTATTTTTCATTTTCTATACAAAAGAGCTTCTAAAGCATCGCAGACAACCTCTGAGTTTAACCCTTTTTTTATTTTTGTTTTCTCAATGTGTAGAAGATATAGTAGAGCCTGTTGATATTGTTAAAATTGAGGAAAAATCTACTGGTCAGTCTGAGGAATTAGAATCGACTCAGGTTACGATTATGGATAACGATCTCACGGTAATTTCTGGAGAAGGAAATGTTGGAGCTGGAGATGCTTCATCTCCCATAGACAAACAACTCTTAGATGATAAAATTATCCGTGATATCCCGGGTACGTCTAACATTAATTTTGTTTTGTTTTTCGTATTGTACGGGTCGACAACTTGAATCAGCAAAAAAAAAACTTACACAAGTATAGGAACTCTTTTACTAACCATCAAATGTTTTGTTCAGTTTTTGGAATAATAGTCTGTGACTCTGATTATCAAGTTGTCAATTCGAAAGCCGTAAAAACTACGACTGTCTCAAATACAATTGCATCTTGACTTTTTGTTTGACATTACTATAAGAATTTGGGTAGAGCATTTACAAAAACTAACATTATGTATTTGGGGTTTGGTTTGGATTTTGCTGATATCGTGTTTTTTTAACTAATCTATTTAATTACGTAATGGTACAACCAGAATTTAAGACTAATACCTACAGCCTACACGGTGTAGGCCATAAAGTAGCCAATTTACAATAACACACGGCTTGGTTTAAAAGATTCTTAAAGAATTGTGTTTTTTCGTATCTTTCTAAAATTTTCAAAATTTTGTACAATACAATAATGCAGGTACACACACTGTACTTAAATTCCAGCACGGGGTAAACGTATCTTAATAATTCCTCAAGTCTAACAATGATTACTTTAACCTATATTTATGCACTCGTACTTGCCTGCACACTTTTTACTTGGTATATTTTGTTCGATTGACATCATTAATCTCTATGTGTAAATTTTCTAAAATGAGTGTAATTCATTTGCTTGGTCTTCCGTTTCTCGCTTTAATTTTCAGTGCACGGTATTTTGTCGTCGTCTTCTAGTTTGTGTTACAAACTTTGTAATTAGTTGTGTAAAACAACTGAAATTTGTAGGCTTGAACATTCGCATGACGGCATGACAATCATGCTAAGCTTGCAAAGTATTTTCAACCGTCGATTTGACGTCCGTCGTCGTCATTGTAATGTCAGAATGTGACCTCAGACTTTTAATTAAAAGAAATTGTGATTTGCTAATTGGAGTGACATGATTTTTACAATAGCCTTCGCGCCTGTTTACCATGGAAACGAAGCATCTGAGGGTATGAGTCTTAACGACGAAAAGTCCTTGAAAGAAAGTCGAATTTCGTCAAATTTATCCAAAACGAGTCAAAGTATGATAGTGACAGTGTGGAAAATCTTTCTCGTTTGTTTTGCTTGTGTTCTAATCGCCCTTCTCTTGGTAGCTATTCTAGCTATTGAAGGTATGCATACTCATATATAATGTATATATCATTTTGTAATACAATACGGGGAAATATCGTAAAAAAATGACTGATGCATTTAATTTTGTTAATTAATTAAAGTTGACATCGATATCTGCCAACGTATGAGGAGAATACCGGAAGTTGAGATTTTTCAATCGGAAATTTACGACCCTACTAAAAGCTTAATTCGGGATAAATTCCACAAACTCACAAATAATCTCAATTTTACATTCCAGTAATTTTTTACTTGATTGTCTCAGGGTGCCTGAGTCAGGTATCAATAATAACTATGTTTAAATACAATATGTGTATAATACAGCTACCTACTGATATACATTCTCTAGAATATTCTACTGCTACATATTATAACTTGACCATTTTTATTTGCTGGCAATAACCGGATGGTATTTTTATTGTTGTGTTATTCTTTCAATGTTTTTTGATTATTTTCAATAGTGATATATTATCGCATCGTGAGCCTATCAGTATTATATGTATTTTAATTATTTTAAATCTAATTTTAACATCATGACATTATACCTGTATGGGTACTTTTATTGTTCATGTATTTACCTAGTATTTCGTATTCTCGTGATGATTTGTCAATTATTGTGATCTTACCCATTTTTATTATTGTATACGTGGTGCTTTATATGCTCCATTTCTCTCCAAATATTTCTTTTTCATTCCTCTTTTTCAAAGCAATTACGTAACAAACACCAAACGTTTTTTTTGGTGCAAAACTCATTGTGTAAAACAGAAAAGAAAATTCCAGTTGAGAACAAACTGGCTTTCTTTTCCTTTGTTCTTCTTTTAAAACTGCCGAATGGGATTACATAATATATATACGCGTTTGAAAAAAGGAAATATCTATTATTGAAAGGCATAAGGAAATCTTGTAAACCTATTTATTACGATAGGATTTAGCCAAGATCATCTTCATTTATGGAAGTAAGAAGTAAGTACTTAGGTATATATGTATGTTTTGCAGAATCCCAAAAGTCATTATTAAGTTATTGTAATATTATATTGTACTATTACTACAGAAGTATGTATATTGTTAGTTATTGGAACTGCAACTAAGAGTTTAGATGGGAACGTAATGGAATAATAATAATAATGTTTTTGAGCTATTTTATATAAATTTATTTAATACAATACAATTAAATTAGAGTTCTTTCATGGTGTAGGAATTAGGCCTATTAGGTGTTAAATAGAGATATTAATTCCGTAGCATTTTATTAATTACATTTGACCATTTCAAATTGATTTGTCATGTTAAGTTAATTTTAAAAGTGAGTAGACACAAACTGTAGAAATTGGTGGAGGTGATCACTTTAGATATGTTTCACCATAAGTGCCTCATTCCCTCTTCATGACCAAATCTTTAGTCGTACATACTGAGTGTGTGTCACAGTGTGTACTTGCGTTGATATTAGAAAAATCCCTGTGTCCGTGATCAAAACAAAAAGTGTCAACTAAACCATTCCAAATGTAAACGTAAACGCATATGTTCAAGACAAGTGCATATGTGCAAAAAGAAATACGGATGGTTTTCCGAATAAATAAAAAAATCCAAATTACATTATAAATAACAACTATTATTATTATAAAACATACATAGGTGAAAGTAGCTTCTCAGCTTATTAAATACGTGCCAAAAATCTTCCTTTAAAATTGTACATTATAATATGTACTATATATTAGCAATATTCCAATTTTTCCTTGGCCTCAAATTTTCTATGCACTGGTTAAAATTAACTGACGAGGAGACGACATACATGCATATTCTATTTACTAAATCCTCCGCCCATCTCTTGTTCCATTTCCGTCTAATTACTCTGTATCTACATAGCCTCTCTTCAAATTATTGTTCTAATCAGTAACGACGGTGAAAAAGGTAGTAGTAAGGGCAATTCTTAGGGTATTACTATGAAGAATATTTATTTTGTTTATCAGTTTTCAAGTTTTAATTGATGAATGAGTTGGATCTCCAATATTTGTGTTAATCTTGAAATTCCAAGTTCTTATAAATTATAACTACTCATTTGAGACCAATAAAAAGGCCTTGTTGGAAAACTGAGGCAACTAGACTTTTCACCTTTGAAATGTCAACATTGTCAGAAAATGAGATGACAGACCCTATATTCAAATTGGTATACATACCATATATTTATTTATATCCTTTTGGTTACTTAACATTTTGGACGTAAAATTTCAACAGATATTTTTTATGTAAAAGGACCACATGTATTCAGAAAACAGTATATATACCTTCAATGTCCAAAAATAAATGACAATTTAAATATGTAAATGTACGGTAATTTTGATGGTTTTCGCTTTGTAACTTGTTCTAATGTGATGAAAACTTCCAAGTTTCCTCTCGCAATCGTCATGTACTCTACAGATGTTTTAATAACAATAATATTGTACAGATACATAGTAAATTAGACAGCATGATATTTTTTCTAAATATTCTAAATATGTCATTCAATATTGACTTTTGAAAATTGCTTCACGCCATTCAAGTACAGATACAAAAAACAATAACAATAATAGTTCCTCGAGCATTTTGAAAATCAGTTTTTGGACTCAAACGTATAACTTACCTATGTGTAAAAGTCCACTTTAGAGTATTTGTAGGGAGAGCAGGGACTTCCATGTAGGTGACAGTAAAAGTAATTTTCCATTATATGTCAAATACAAATGATCCTATAATTCTTGCTTCTATTTATCGTCCATTTGTTAATACGAGTGTAATAATGATTATTAAGCCATCGCACAAACGTTCGTTTGCAAATATACTCAATAGAAGAACGGAAATATTTTCTTAAGTTCTATAAGTTCTGTATAAGTCATAAAATTCAGGTCCTGGAGGAATTTCAAAGCATTTAAGAAACTTTTCGTAGTTTCTACAAGTGCGTCTACATTTTATGTCTGGTGTATGTTATGTGAGATAATATAGTTATCTATATGATAAGGTACATTTTCGCGAACTGTGACATGTGGAAAATTCTACCGATATTAATTATTGTATTGTATATTGTAAATAATAATTTATCCTTAGGTAAATGTAATTTGTGTAACACCTTTACGTCAACCTTTATTTTTGTCTGCTTTGATTTGCAACAATATCGCCCCAGTCTCAAGAGTAATTTAAACGTATCGAGATTTACAGATGAAACTAACTGAAAACAATACTTTGAAACTTGAAGGTTGTTTTTGAGTATACGTATACTAAATTAACAATTAAAAGAATTTATTTTACTCGTATGCCGTCTACATGTAAGAGTATAAAATCCCCAAATAATAACTACAAAAAACAAAAGTTACAAATTTTCCTATTTTGCACAAAATACTAAAGAGAATAATACATACTTACATGTTACATAAATATAGTATATGCGGTTTAAAATAATGAAAGTGTTTTCATTTGAAATAAAGTTGACGGTAAATGAGTGCTCTTAATATTAAATTCTGGATCATCAGTCCATTGACACATTTTTGTTTGTTTTATTGCATCAAAAAATGGTTCACTTGGATTATTTTGAGTTATGTATACATAATATACGTTTCAATATTGATTTATGTGTTTCAGATATTAGTTGTCATTTCAGTATGTACCTTTTTAGATTTATTTCTTATGGTGGGAGATTTCTGTTCAACTCAGTACATATTTTGGTAGGCTTTCTAATATTTGTATGTAGCTTTAGTAATTATACACTTTTCCAGTACAATTTCAGCATTTTTTTGGGCAGGGACGTGGGGGGGGGCAAACTCATCTCAATAAAGTAATAAATACTTATACCTAAGATATAGTAAATATTATCTAAACGTACGTGGTTTCTTTATGATTGCGTATTTCGTGTTACCATTATCATTTATTATTTTAATTTTCTTTTCAAACCTGTCCTTTGGGG
>JAIUND010005005.1:0-10428 GCA_034699125.1 Gisinianus flammeolus
CTCCATCTCTAATACTTTGACCTCCAGAGCAGGTCAACTCGGACAAATGAAATTAAGGAAAATAATTATAGTTCGTTGTTGAACTTAACATACGATATACGATATAGGTATATTCTCTCCAGATTTCGCCTGCAGCGCATTTCTGTGGTTTTCTTTGCGTGTGTGTGCTTCACATCTCTTTCACATCTGTGTGTGTGAATCTCTTCTTGAACGGTCCACACGAAAATCAAGTGGCCGAACTTGTATATATGTGTGTTCGTGCTTTTCTGCACGTCACGTCAATCAGTCAAGTGCAAATTTTCTATATAGTTAGGTATATACAAAAGTACTTCTTTTCCTTTGTACAATATTTGCATCTGTGTTTGTTTTTTTGTTTCTTTGCACTCACACGATTCGCCTCCTTTTTTCCAGCCTCACACAACTTTACAAGGAATTTCAATATATCATATGGAATGTTTTCAAAATACCAAGCGACGCTGTAATAATGTACATGTAAATACAAAATGGTAAATGGGATTTTGATTGCTAACAAAATGGGCAGCACACAAAAGACATACATATATATGTATAAAGCTGATAAAACTGTGGATAAAACGACTCGGAACACCAGAAACAGAATGAACGATTTTAAATCCTGTGCATTCGTGTGTGCATATGTGCAAATTGTATACATAGCAATAAGTCGAGAGTTAATTACACATTAAATTGGCAATTATATATAGATTCGGAAAAAACTGGTTCGGGTTGTGCCATATACAATTACAATTTTTATAATGAATGAGAAAAATTCAAACGGATATTGGAATAGATTTTCAAATACTTTTTTTAATTGACTAATATGTGGTTAGAGAAAATTCAGTATGTATATTGTACATATTTTTAAAATTCTTTGTATACACATGTGTGTGTGGTCATTGTGTTTGAGCAGATCCTCTGTATGTATTATCTATATATATTTTGTTCACCAGGTGGCTTTGGCGGCGGCCAGCATGGCATCTTTCTCTGCCTTATTTCGAGGCCAAAGCGGCAAGTTGACATTGTAGAACCAATTGGACATTTCATCTCCATTTCGGAATGGACAAATCGTCTACAAACAAAATGATACCCAAAACAAAAACAAAAGCGAGAACATACTGTAGTCTCAACCGGAAGTGTCCTGCAGCGAATTAGCGAGAAAACAATCTTGGAATTTGGAAAGGAACCAAGGCAAAAAGCAGAAGGTACACAATTCTCCACTGTTTCAAAGCAGACACATCGAGCTTCCAATCTCGCACTGTGTGGGGTAAAATGAGAATTGTGTACCTTTTGCTATTTGCCTTTTGGTTCCTTTCCAAATTCCAAGGGCATCACATCCTCGCTCCGTTTTCTCGCTCCGTTTTCAAATAAAGTCAATAATAATTTTTATAGCCATGGACAGTTATATGTGAACACAACAGAGGACACAGAATTTTACACATAGTGCACGAAATCAAATTGTCAAAGAATAATAAAGAAAAAAAAACAGGGCTTACGCAATTGAATTGAGTTGGTCGCTGTGAAATCCCCATCAAATCATCCGAGGACAAATCCGTACCAAAAAAATTCAAAAACAAATCAGTAATTCCGTAAATGAGTAATTCAGTTGCGCTCAACCTCATTTCAACAATACATATATCGTCTGTTAAGTTCACAAACGAACTATGATTATTTTCCTTAATTTCGTTGACCTGCTCGAAAGGTCAAATGGCTGGAGATGGAGCTGTGGGTCCTGAAACATGATTGTCGGCCATGACCTTTTCTGTCACCCTCAATTTTTTCACAATTTTACCCACAAAGTAGGGACGCAGTAGTCGCATTTTTGCAAATTAAGGAAAATCGTTATAGTTCGTTTATGAACTTAACAGACGATATACTCATGTATAGTTATTAATTAATTGTTTCATTACCGGATTCTGACCAAGGCAAACACAAGTTTTAGAATTGAAGTCACACACAGAATCAATCGCACCATGATTGCAGAGGCAATCTTTGAATTTACATTTACAAACGAATTTGAATTTTCCCTCCATAAGAAATATATATACATATGTATTGAAATTTTCTCACAATCCCCCATTGAAAATTGGTAGTATATGAATTATGTACCTCGCCTGCATACGAGATCGTATTGGGAATTGAATTTGTCCTGGCAGTGAATCCCTTTGGATTTGGTGACCAGCGGTCGACCGCAATAGCCTATATAAAATTCCACAATTCCAATTCAAATCAGTCGTCTTTTTTCACACTTTTGTCTTAATCAACACCTAAAAGCCCATATGTATAAACAAACGTACAGTTGAAATCATTCGGATCCCTTAAAGTCCCACAATAACCGTTGATCGCATTATGAGCAGTTTGACAGTCCCACATGCAAGATGCCCGGGAAGTTGGACTTTCAGGACATAAATAGCTCGGGAAGCCACCTGTTTCAAAAAATTCAGATTTAAATCAATTTAATTTAATTAAATACGAGAGTAGAATTTTTTAAATTAAAAAATCTATGAAGAAAACAAATGGTTTTTATTTTGGGGGGAGATTTTTAAGTTTTATGTAGGATCCACATAGACTAATCAGAGATCTTAAAACATCAATAATGTAATTATTTACCTTGAGCAGGGAAAAGGGTCAGGTCAAACAGAGCCAGGGCAACCAAAATAGTGCAAATCAAAGTTCGAGTCTCCATGGCAACGCGGAGATTTAATTATTATGAAAATGTGTGTGTGATGTGTGTGCTGTGTGTGGGAAACGATAAAAGAGAGAGGGAAAATCAGAGCCGAAGGAAAAAAAACTGTGTGTGTGTGTGTGTGGGGCTCAAAATGAAATCGATTCCTTCCTTTCACTGTCTTTTATATGGGACAAAAAAACTGAAAGCTCAAGTCCAAGTTCAAGGAGATTGTTGAACGTGTTGCCTTTTGCTTTTTCATTCAAATGTCAATATCAATGCGGATTCCTCCCGGCCAATGTGGGTCAACATCTGAGTCAATAATATTAAACTCGGTCGGAGATGAGATAGATGAGTTATGTGTGGAGTTTGCCATCGAGCTCAAGTCAAACGTCTTAAAATCATACACACACAGATTCAATGTGGAAAATGAGACGCACTTTAAAACAACAGAGAATTGTGGGTCAAGGGCAAAAGAAATAAAGTTTGGGCTATAGGCTGGAACACATTTTTACAAAAGGGACCAAAGCAAAAGCACAAGTGCCTGTTCATCTGTTTGAACAATCAAAATCCCATCTCATCATCAAACGTTTGTAATTGTAATTTTAATCTCTCAACAAAATGTAAATGTGTGTTACACACACATGTTTTTATTCCACCTTTCATTTGTGTCACTTTCTGTGTATGACTTCTGTTATATATAGCTGGAAAAATGTGCATATGTGTGTATATAAATGAATGCAACATGCCAACTGGAAACACCACTCCAAAATCAAGTTTGAACTCAAAAAAGTTACTATAAAGACTTAATGTTTGATATCTATAGGTATTAAGGATTCAAATGTCATACATATATGTATGAGAAATTTTGATAAAATATGATGTGATTTCTGATTAAATGATTGATTTTTTTTTCTTTCATTTCATTTTGTTTCCTTGGAAATTTTGAACGTCTGGCTTGGCCGGACCCCTCCAGGCACGTCTAAAAAAGACCCTTTTCCCCGAACCCCCTCTCCCCCCTGAAATCTGCGAGGCTCACCAAATTGCTGACCCCTCCCTCCTAAAAAAAGACTCTTTTTACGAACGCGCCCTATATAAACCATCAGGGAAAATTCGTCACCTCCACACACACTCACAATCAGCGGAGTACTGTGCTGATTGAGCAGACAGAGTCCGCACTTTAAAGCACATATCGTCGGTTAAGTTCCATAACCCTGTATTATCATTTGGCCCCATAAGGCGAATTTGCGTGCGCGTTCGTATATGCTAACGTGCGTATGCTCCTTCAGGGGCCGAATGACAATACATACAGGGTTATGGAACTTAACCGACGATATACATATCGTCTATTAAGGTCGAAAACGAATGATAATCATTTGGCCCTAGATGCAGGATATGCGTATGCGCATAAGGCATATTCGGTGTCTGGGGCCAAATGATTATCCTTCGTTTTCGACTTTAATAGACGATATAATATTATATAATATATATACACAGAGAGAGTTTGTGTGGGGAAAACGAAGGAGAATTGTCTCACTGTCAACTGTGGAGGAGAGAGATAAAGACGACACAAACAACTTTATGTATGTACATTTGTAACAAGAGTTGTTTTTCCTACGATATATATACATGTATGGTATTTTATCTGGATTGTGTGCTGTTGGGATTGTTGACTGACTTCACTCAATATACTTTTGTATTTTAGTATACCCAGATATATGCATACAAATACACGTTAGATCGTAGGAAACTCCAACTCTAATTTTAACTTATACAATTAGAAGTTTAGCAGATATATTTTGTGTTATCTGTGGTATATATGTTGTGGAAATCTTATGTATATACTCAGAATGGAGAAACTCTCAATCGTTTCACATTCGACTTCAAAGTCAGTACAAGTTTCAAAGGGAAACCAACAACCGACAAGTTTACATACATACCTCCCTCCTATATTTAAGAAAAAATAATCCTGAGTCCACAAATCTAAAATGATACATTCGTCATTCATAATTCATCATTTATACTGCTCCAATTATCTCTATACTTGAGCTCTCCACAGCTCTCAATTTTTTATTAATTGTATACATTCTTCAATTTCCGGGAAAAGTTTTTACAAAAGGAAAGGGATATAAGTACGCGGTGAATTATTGGACAATGTACGAGCGGGTGACAGCAGCTCTGACGGCCATTGGCCAGCTGAGCAAATACAATAGTAAATTTAAAGGTAATTTTCCATTTTTATTTTCTCAAACTCAGACAAACTCCTCAAAATCCAAATTCTCAACACTTGCAATTCATTGGTCATTTTTAATTTGATTTCTCACCCAAGCAAAAACAAATCCTTCCTCATTTAAGTTCCTATATATAATTTAAATTAAAATGATTGATTGAGCTGTCTGGGGTCAAATTTCTGATTTGATTTTGTTTGTTTGTTTGCTCGCGGGCACAGAGAATGAAATGAATGACTTGGCTGTGATTGAGTGTCTCAAGAATCCGGAACTGATTGCCAATTTGAAGGAAATCATCCCCGTCATGGGTCATCGGATCCAATTCATAGCGGAGTTCAGAGAAAGCGAACACACTCCCGCCGAGGTGAGATCCACAGACTCCGCAGTAACGGAAATGCATACAACCGTCCGCGAAGCTGTGAGAAACTATGAGGAAAAGATGGTGAAAACCCTTCAGCTTCAAAATGATTATTCCAAATTCCAGTTCGTCCCCGATGAGAAACTTGAGGAACTCCATCAATTCATCCATGGTGACATCCTTGAACAATTCCACCTTGCCACATCATCATCCTACACTGGAATCTCTAACAAAGAAATTGAAGCACAATTAATTCATCTCACATCAGCAATGGACCATCAATTTGATTTAATTCGAGAGCAAAACCACACGCGAGAGTCCCATTTCCTCTCTCGAGCACGGCAATCCCTTGCAGATGCAATAATTTTATACTCAACTAAGATGATCAAGAGCGTGGCTGAGGAGTCCTTTGATAAAGGCGGAGGACTTCAAAAGACAGCGGAAATCATAGGGAGAGAAGCCTTTCTTCATCTCCAGCTCAACCTGAACTCGGCTTCAAGTCCATCATCCCAACCCGGTTTTGTCAAAGCCCTTCAAGCTCAACTCCAGGCTCACATAACTACATTTGCGGATCATCTAGAACTATTCCAGCTGCGACAAAAAGAGAAGGCAAATCCGAATCTCATGACTCCCAACAACAACAAATCCGCCTTCGACCCGGTTTCCAGAGTCACAGCCTCACCTTCAAGCACGTCATCATCCGAGGGCGAGTCCCTCACACCCAATTCCAATTCAATGCCACCATCAATAAAACTGGATGAGATGAGAGACGGACCCTCATCACGGCGTGTCTTTCAGCCGTCTGCCATCCCCAAATCATCCTCAACATCCATGGATAAATTTAATGCGAAACACGAACGGTTGGAGAGACTCGGGAAGGGAAGTTATGGATTAGTTTGGAAAATCCAACGACGACAGACGGATGAGGGCGTGGTTGGTCTTGGTGATGATGAAGAGGACGAAACTGGTCAACTCTTTGCCCTCAAAGTCATCCAAATACCCCGAGACGAATCCAGTCTTGAAAAACAGGTTGAGCGGGAGGTAGACATTATGGAATTAATTCAAAAAATGAAGAGTCCCTCTCCTCATCCAGGCTACAATCATATTGTCAAGATGGAAAGGGCTTGGTGGGTGGAGGGAAGCCCAGACAATCTAAACAGATGCATATCCTGGATGAACGAATTCCCCGACAGAGAGTTCCTGTACAGAGTCATAGAGAATGAATGGCCTTCTCTACAGCGGCTTGTATTTATTCAAATGGAACTTTGCCCGGGGGGAACACTAGACCAATGGATGGACTCTAGGAAATCCTTACCCTCACAGCAGAGGAGAAGAGAAGGGAAACAACTCTTTTCTCAAATTATTTCTGGATTTGCGTACCTTCAAGCCTCATCCCCGCACATTATCCATCGGGATTTAAAACCTTCCAACATCCTCATCCAGACCACCAGCATCAGCGATAAGGGGGGTGATTCAAATAGAAGCATTATAGCTAAGATTGCTGATTTTGGCTTGGCCAGGAGTAGAGTAGAGGGAGCGGAAAGTCTAATGACAAGTGGGATTATGGGGAACGCTGACTTCCGGGCTCCCGAATCCGGACAAGATGTTACCATGAAGTCGGATATCTTCTCCCTCGGCTTTTTCTTGTTTTTCCTTATGAAGCCACGCTATTACGGAGTCAAGTACCGCGTGAGGACGATGCACGGACTTCGAATGCCCAATATTGAGTTCCCAACAATCACCACCCGAACTCATTTTCAAGACGGCTATCCAAATGAACTAAAACTTTTACAGCGCATGCTCTCCAGATGCCCCGCAGACAGACCATTGGCTTCCGAGATTCATCTGTTTCTCTCAAAGATATGGAGGTGAGTCCACGCAAAATTCTATATGTATAAATATATCTACTGTTCTATAAAATACATTTTTTTAAATTCCAAATCTTTGACCTTCCCGAAAATCCCCTCTCGCGCTACATACACTTTTGTTTAATTTCTATGGGACACAAAAGTGGAGTGGATCAAATTGAAGTTGGAGGAGGAGACAATAATCTATTACATACAAATGACGCCCCGCGCTCAGTTCAAGTGTGTAAAGTTGAGCCATTGAAACTCGTATTTGAGTTGGATATCAAGGGATTTGAGCATCAGGATGGGACAGCATTAGTTGGCGAGGAAAGCAGTACTCGCTCAATTGTTCAAGGAAGGACACAGGCGGCGGGAGATGAAGATGAAGAGCATGATGATCCAACTGATTGTGAGCCGTGGGTTATCGTTTCAACTCATACCCTCCACGCCCACCCCACAACATTCGTCATTCCTAATAATATGCGAGCCTCAAAAAAATGCCAACTTCTTTGATTTCTTTCAATATGTGTTTTGTTGGTTGTGGGAACGTCTGAAAGTGACTGGTTCTACGTTTTTTTAAGGGTTTTTGTCCTTATAATATATTCCAATTGTGCGTGCTCATTTTCATTATTTATTTGATCATTCTATTTATATTTATTCCTCACATGTGTGCAAATGGCAAATACATAGCGATATAATATAGCGTCAGTCTGATATGCAGTTGAACTCTGACCTCATAATTGTACGAACAAACCAATGTATGAGGGAGTGCTAATGGTAAACTATAATTGTAAACTATAATGCTATAAGCTACATAATATATATGGAATACATTAGGATTTTCCTTGTTCATTTGCTTCCATATATATATGCAACGCACAGGAAGATTACGTATGTACATATATTTCCAGACTTTCAAGGAGAGTTTTTGTTGACGTGAATTCAAAATGAAAAAATGAAGTGTTTTGTGTGTCCTTCACTTCATTTCTGTCTTTTTATTACTCATCACAGTTACAATAAGATATATACATTTAAAATGCGACACTTTCGTCGTATTTATGTAAACGTATGAAGTTGTCCATACGAAAATGGGTCGACTACTACTACCATCTAGAAGTCGATATATTCGAGTTTAAATGTCGAGCGCAATTTTCCCCTTTGTCCTTACTCACTCCTCCGGAAATCTCGTTGATTGAAACTTAATTAAAATTAAATATTTGCAATTTTTTTTAGAGACTTTTGTAACTCTTTCTATATAAAATAGCCCATGGTTTTCTACATATTAATATGCAAAAAAGTGCAAATTATAGTATGCGACACATTTTCCCATGAACAACTTCATATGTATGTACTTGATAAAGCTATTCATGTGATGGCATAATCTGAAGTCCCCCCAAAACCCGGAATCTCCTAATTTTTCACTTGAGTTTCATTGACTTCCGGGGCGTCATCCCATCCTGTGGGTGAGCCCACAACGCCATTCCGCTCCTCCTCAGGACTCCATCCGCCGCGGAATTCTGGCGGGAAACCAAAAGAAGAGTGTGACGTCGCAACAAAATCCGAAAATCAACCAAAAACGTTCGTTTCTGAGCAGTCAGAAATGTGAGAGCGACGAATAAAGTCATATTCTTTCTTCGTCTCAAAAAACTTAAAACTTTTATATTGTTTTTTTGATTTACTTATTTCATCATTTTTATCGTTTTTAGTAATTACTTTCATTCTTTGGTAAAGGACTACGGGGATTTGCGTCATATCATTTGGTCAAGTAAAGCGTAAAAACAAACATATTATATAGCATTGGGATTATTTATTATTGTTTCGGTTTTAGCATTTAAATGAGACAATTATTTAATCCTAATTAATCGATGCAACATAAAAGATGAGCAATAAAATTCTCAGGCTTTTCCCCCTAGTGAATATATATATCTATATATATAGAGTTTGGTGGGGGGAAAGTTTGTCCTCACAATATAAGTTTTGTGATCTATATGAATTATAGTTTTGAAATGATTGTGGAGAGCTGAGTAATATATATATACTCGAAGGATTTCCAATGTGAAGGTGAATGACGTGGCGAGGACAATGCAACGATGTCATTATGAATTTGTAATTAAAATCCAATTAAGACTGTGAGTGTCAAGTGATGTTTAATGGCCCTCAATTGTCAATTAGTCGGTCAATGCCACAGTAGAAGCTCCACAGTTGTGAGCGTAATAAAAACGACAACGACCGATTATTTCAAAACCATACACATGAAATTTGAAAATGCACATGTTTTCGCCACATCTGCACATGTGTGAGGAGTCCACACTAATTAATTAATTAATTGTTGATGACGACCGCCGTCCGCAATTAGCATTTGGATTGTTCAAAAGGAGAAGGAATATAAAACGAGGATGACTTTTGACTTTGACTCTTTCAAGAGCAATAATATATACCCACACAGTTCATTTCCATCGTTCACACGCAGTCAACAAAAGACAGTCACTGTGTGTATGCCTTCCATTGTCAAATCTCAAAACCCAGAACATTTTCCTTTTCATATATATACATACAGTTTATTTGTTTCGTTTTGGACTTGAATTCAAATTTCCAATTGAATTCCAACATGCAGACATTTCTGGGTGTCCGTGTTACAAAGATTCTCGTCGTATTTTTAATCGTGATGTTCGCCATGGTTTCGTATTCTTCATCCTCATCCGAGTTTGAATCTCATTTGAATCTGAATCGCCGTAAGAAATTGAGCATTTTCCATGAGGAAAATCCCCGTTTTAAAAATTGTTTTTATATAAAAGCCTTTAACTTTTAAGCCTCATTTAATTCTCCAAGAAATATGTACTCGTTGATATTTTCTGAGACTAAACTGACCTATATATATATATATATATACTGACCGTGAATCTGATATGTATATGAAATCAAATATCAAATTGAAAATATATACAGAGAGACGACAGATTCCAGTTTCTGCTTCTGCCGGAGCTGGTACTGCTCAAGACCAAGGCGGTAAATTCAAAAAGATATTCAATTTTTAATATTTTTAGTCGAGCCATGCACACAATTGATGTCAAATGTATATAATTCCGCACGGTGAACGTATATAAAAACTGTCACTGCGGCGTCTTTTCAACATTTGTGGAATTTGTATGTAAATATCCGTATATATATTAGGGAACGAAGCTCCCCTTATTCTATTGGGTTGTGTGTCTGTCTGTCCATTTCACGATAACGCGGGAATGGATTGGCCAAATTACATGCGGTTTTTTTTATTGTCATTGTCATTGACTGCTTCAGTGACGTATGAATTTTGGTGAC
>JAIUND010005006.1:0-10427 GCA_034699125.1 Gisinianus flammeolus
TGTAAAACTGTGGGGTAAACTCTAGTCACCATGGGCCAGGGCAAGTCACCAGTCCAATGGGCTAGTCACCAAAAAATCGTGACTAGTTAACATGTTAAAATAGGCCCTGTTTGGAGTTGAACTCACCCGCACTCGAAACACCCGGATTTTCATATTTTTCATCCATTAAACTGTTAAACCATAGGAACGAGTCGTGAATTCCGGTCGGTTAAATGCATCTCGAATGTCCTCCACCTGATTTAGACAAAGCACCCTGTGAAATGAAAATGAAATTGAAAATCAAGCATTCATCATCAATCAAGCTTGGGGGTTTGGGGTTCGAATCCCCTCAAGGCAAGTTTTTTCCCGAACACAATACTCCACACTCTCACTCACCTGTACAATCCCAAATAAAGCCCAATGACATCCCCCATATCCTTTGGACATTGCCCAAGCCGTTTTGTATAGCCCATCGGCGCGCGTGTGCGAACTCGAAATGAATGAAAAACTGGAAGATGTACAGATATATATATACCTATACAGAAATTTTATGTAATAGTAATTTGAGATTTGGACAGTCAATTGTGACAGTTCAATTTCCCATGTATAGTCACAGCGTACTTATATATTATAGTAATGATTTTTCCTGAAGACCACAACAAACGAACCAAATGAAAAATCTCTTGCAAAAGGAAGGTTTTGCTCATTCTAATACTTAATTTACACTGATTGTGAATGAAATGACAAAGTTAGGTAATAGTTATATGGGAAAAGAGCAGAGCAAAAGAACACTTCTTTTTTACTTTGTATATTATACGAATGTCAAAGGGATTTCACAAATCTGACAGCCAGCAGCAGTATTATACATAAACATTACGTAAGTTTGATTTATATATCAAGGGGAGAGATCTTTCAACTCGTGTGTGTGTGGGAGAGATTACAACCGGAAGTCACAATGTGGACATAGCATATGGAGTGTCGCGTCGTCCTGCTCCTGACTTTCTATAACCTTTGTATATATACACACAACGTTTCATATATATAGCCTCGCTTATATATAATTCCCATGCAATCTATAATGTATGTATAATATGTATGTATATATATATACGGACACAAGTGAAAATGCGAAAAAGTTGCGTGTGTGGGAGCGGACTGAGACTGTGTGTGCTTCAAGAGTACAGGAAAAAAAATTCACACAAAATATTGTTCAATTGCATTGTGATGTCGAGGTGCTTTGAGTCTTCGAGGTAAAAGGAATTCATTTTTTACTCCTCGTCCTGTTTCTCTCAACTCAATTGGTTTTTCATTCATTCAGTCGTCGCATCCTCGTCGCATTCTCCAGCACAAGTCTCTGTGCTATATATAGTGAATTGTCTCGAATTTTGGATATACACATTTGAAATCCCACAAAAGACAAAAAAAAACAGAGTTTAATTCACAATCCTAAATATACGGCATCAAAATGAGGATTCCTGTGATGGTGAGTATACTTTAGAATTTCTTTATACAACAAAAGATTGTACATTTTTGTATTCAATTCATTTTATGTATTGTAAATTTTATCACACACAATCCCAAAGTAATATCAAAATTGAAAACTGAGCAACTGAATTTTCCCGCCCCAAATTCTATAGGTGATTCTGCTGGGATTGGTCTGCAGTGGGATTCTGGTGGTCACACATTGTCAGTCCCAAGGTCTTTCAGGTATTTTAAATACACACCACAAAATATATACGAAAGATACACCTAAAATGCGAAAAAAAACAGGAAAATCTTTAAATCCTAAGTTTTGTTTTGAATTTTGAATGATTTCCCACGTGGAAACTTTTAGAGGAGAGTTCCATACCTCGAAGGACCATAATGCGGAAATACTCGACGACTGGAACTCACAATCGCTTCCGTCTCCCAGTCTACACCTATCAATCATCGGATGACCGGAACGAACTGGAGCTCCAAGCTCCTCCTTCACCGTCACCGTCACCTTCCCAACAACAACTGATCGAAAATCGACGCAGGCGCATGCGCCCAAGACAAAAGCCCACTGAAATCCCGACAACAACAACAACAACAACAGTCGCCCCCTCAAACCCAGAGGAGCAAGAACAAGAACAACAACGAATGGAGGAGATACCGCAAGTGTTGATTGGACAACAACAACAACAACAACCAAAAAAAGATCAATGGGAAGACCAAAAGTACTTGCAGTACCCCTCGCCACCACAGTACCCAGCCCCACCCCGCCCACGCTCCTTCCCCCAAACCCACCGACAATTCCTCGAACAAAGACGCCAGCAGCTCCATCTGACGACGACGACTCCGTTCCCTCCACTCCTTCGTCGCGCTCACCCGAGATTCGCGCAGAATGTCCTCCGAGTTCATTCAAACGTCACCACCACAACAACAACGACCGTAGCGCCACCTTTGGATCCCCTCCATCAAACTCAAATTCAAAGTTCTCTCCTTGCGGTGGAAGCAGAACTCGCCCGCCTCCAGCTCCAACATCGACAGGCTACGCAACTAGTCCAGAAATACCCGCATCGATTCCGATTCCCCGCTCGACAAAGTAAAGGTCAAGATCATGGTCAAAGGCAAAGGGAAAGTGGAGATCCAGGTCAACCTCAAATCCAAATCCAAATCCAACCCGTGCACTATGCAAATCCTCATTCAGATCGAGATCCAGATTCGAGATTTAGTGCGCAGCAATCACAATTCCAATTTCAGCAGGAGCAGCAACAACAACAACAGCAACAACAGCAAGTCTTGGCTGCTCAGCCCAGTCCAACGCCTGCGCAGCTCAAAGTGAACCAAGCGGGAGCGACGTTGTTCCAACTCCTCTCCAATTCCAACTCCAACTCCAACGCTCCCGGACTCGGATTCTCCTCCGAATTTAGCGCGTACAATCCGGCGAGGAATCAGAGTCAGAATCAGAGCGGCGAGTACACGATTGGGATTCCGGAAAGTTCATACTTTGGCGGGGTGGGTGATTCGGGGGAATCTTTTGGGGGGTCAAGATCAAAAGGAGGGTATTCCCTGGGTGGGAATACTCACAAGTCTCAGCAGCAGTCGGAGTATCCGTACCAATTTCAACTTGAAGAGTCTTCCGCTTCCACCGAATTCCGACGACGCCGTTGAGGAGCTCCGATTTCCAATTCCACAATTCCAAAGCATTTTCTATTTGCATGTGTTGCATGGTCACGGTGATGCTCATTTGACATTTGTAATGGAATTTAATGGTGCAGGTGCAGGCAAAGAAAGTACAAACTAAAGCAGTGACAATCATTTATTATCAAAACATATATATATATTTATTATTTATTATATTTTGTATGTGGTTCATGCAGTTCCGTGAAAACGGACTGCTCGCACATTCAAAGTAAACCTCATTTAATTGTATACCAATAAAGTGTGAGACAAATGAAAATAACAATGGAATTTATTTTTAAAATATCAAATATTATTTAATTCAAATTAAATCCATTTGGGATTCTACAATTTCAATGTTCAATTGTGTGACTGTGTGAAAAGGAATGACTGTTCGACAAAATCAGAATTGTAACATATACACAGACACTTTTATTCCTTTTTCATTTTGATTTTCCAAATGCATTTCTCGAAAATACTCGAAATGAATTTTGTCTTGAAATTTCTGTTTGAACATCGTTGATATTTATACAATAAGAAAAATGAGGAGGTGTTTTCCTATATATATTGACTCGAATTTCACGGGGAAATGCATTCATGAATAGACTGTATATATTTCCATTGATTCTTGACTCCTATTAAATAAATAGTTTGGTATAGAAGTTGGGGGATTCTGCGAATATATAAAGGGCATTTGAAATTTGAAGTATATATCAAATACGGCACTTGAAAGTTGTTTCTATATACAATGTGTTGTTCAACATATAACACACAAATCAAAAGCACCAATATCAGACCATTTTGAATGTGTGTATATAGTTTCACTATGCATGTATATATACATGAAACAGCAATTTCGGATATGAACGTAAATATACAACCAAAATATGTATATCGTCTGTTAAGTTCAAAAACGTACTATAATTTTTTTCCTTAATTTCGTTTGACCTGGTTTGACCTGTTCTGGAGGTTAAAGTATTAGAGATGGAGCTTTGTGTCAAGCGACATTATTGTTCGTCATGACCGGCTACAATAATGTCGCTTGACACAAAGCTCCATCTCTAATATTCTGACCCTCAGAACAGGCCAAACCCGGTCAAACGAAATTAAGGAAAACAATTATAGTACGTTTTTGAACTTAACAGACGATATACATGAATTATAATAGCAGTAATAACATGTAAAATGTGAACTATGGAGAAATAATACATATACACAAATACACTCGTGAATTTTCCAATTAAATATCTTATATATATATGTAAACTATATGTGTGGAAATTACATTTCCTCGTTTGAAAATGTATACCTATATATTTTCTACCAGAAAACGCTGAAAATTGAACTTGCTATATATATATAGCATTGCCATTAGTATATTTCTGGAATCAAAATTTGTAAATGCTGACAACCACAGTGAATATATATACATATAGTTGAGCTGGCTCATATTCTTTGAGATTACTAAACACAAATTTTTATTTTATTGTATACGACTAATATATATACTGCGTATGCTGGGTTATCACACTCGGCCCAAACTCCACAATTCATGTGGGGCAAATGTGATACACCCAATTTCAGCCTTCAAAATGTATAGAAACGGAATATTTTTTTAATTTCTTGAATTATATATAGTCATTTAAAACTTAATTGGACGTGACAAACAATCCTAAATCGTTCTGAGGAGCATTTAAATCCAACATTTGACTGTAATTTAATTACTGGAATTTACGGTCGGTTATTGTGAATCATCAACATGTCCAGGTTTTCCCGTGGGCAGAGAATATGAAACAAATGGAAATATTCCATTCAGGATTCTCTCTTTCGAAGTTCGAAAAAGTGGTTGAGAACATACCAATAACGAAAATTAAATGTTTAAATGGTGGAAACAAAACAATCCATTTAAATCTAACGTCATTCGCAGCTGTGGAAAGTATATCAATGGACATGGGAAGGATGTACGTGGGGTTGCTGTAATACACATATTTTGCTTAATTGCCTTCTGTTCAATGACCATTAACAATTAACCTGGTGGATTTTGGTTATGGAATCCGTACGCGGTTTAATTGTTAGTCGTAATTAAAAATTTAATTACTTGTTCGTCGTTCGTCCACGGTTGGCCATCAAAAAACTTCATCATTTATACCAAGTCCGAGCGCAACAAGACATTTCTCTGATATTTCTGGAAGAACACCAACAAACAGGGAAATTTGAGTTTCCACATCGCCAAATTTTTCAACTGTTTTTGTAAAATTTCCACACCAAACCGAAAACTTTTCATAAAATTCTTGAATTTGAGAAAAACAAAAGAATGGTGACGCAGCGGGATTTGAGGTTGAATTTCCTCATTTTTTCCTTCACATCCCGACTCCACATTTTCCCAGTGACTTTCCACAAAAATTTAAAGAAAATGGAGGCGAATTCTCGGAAATTTCCGTGGGAATTCAAACTGTGGCAGTGTCTCTTCTTGTGTCAACTCACGTTCATGACGATGCGGACGATTCATACAGCTCTGAAGGGAACTTCAAAGTCGGACTTGGACTTTATTCCCATCATGTTCATTCTCTGCGTCGTCTTCACCTGTCAATTCACCATTACTCATCTCATTTTCGGGAAGGATCGCGATCTCAATATTAAAATCTACAATGAAATCCTCAGAATCCGATGTGAGACTCGAAATCTCACATCAAAAGTCAAAAATCAAAATTACATTGTATTTGTACTATCATATTAATAGAAATGAACGAATTGATGAAATTTTTTTTGTGATGTCAGTGGATTTTGAGGAGACGAAGGAGAAGACAAAGGCGAGAACTCCATCCGCAACTTCCGGTCCAAATGAGGACAGTCCTCCACGGATGAGTCTGATCGGTTTCCTCGTTTGTTACGGCTTGTTCGTCTTCTACAGTTGTTTAGTAATTCATCCAATGCTTTATTTTCTCAATCCGGACATTCCGATTCTCCTCATTTCCGCCGTTCCCATTGGCTGGAGGATTTTACCCATCGTTCTCCTCTGTCTGTCTCTCGACACTTTTGTTTACTTTATCTCTTTAACATGGGGCGTGTACACGATTTTCGTCATTCTCTCCTTCATCATGACTTTCACGGAGTCTGCGCAGTCCGCCATCACGAAAATCAAGTTCGGAAAATTCCCAAAACAAAACAAATTCTATTACAATTTAACCGCCAATACAAATGAACGACAGCATTCATTCAATGATTTGTTTTAGGAAATCTGAAGGCGCCCTATTTGAATTGCTGGAAGATTCTTATCGGACGCTCCGCCGTCTGGAGCTTCAGCTGTCATTCTTCAATTTCGTGTTTGCCTCCGTGATTTGGCTCGCCAAACTCGTCTGTTTAGCCTGGGCGATTTTTGGCGGATGTTCTGCGATTCGCCTTTTCCATTCAAATCCAATCCTCTCGAGCCTTTACGCATTGGTTTTGGTGGAGGGGATCATATTTTACACGGGCATGTTCATGCTCGCTCATGGCGTGAGTCAAAAAGTGAAGACGCTACTGAAATGGATGGAAGTGATTTCTGCGCGATTTCCATCCGGCAATTCTCAATTTCAAATTCAAAAGAAGATCTACTGTCACATGTTTTTGAAGTCCGTGAAGCCATTGGCGATGCGAGTTGGTGGATTTCATAAAGTGGAGCGAGCGTCCGTTCCCAAATTTGTGGATTTTGTGGTTAAACAAATGGTCCGACTTTTAGTCGCTTCTCATAAATGAACACAATTTTAAAATGGTAAAACATAGTAACAAATTTTCTCAAGGAGGTGTTTAGAATTTATTAGAAGACAGACTTTTAAAAGCTGTCTTAGAAATGGTTTTCAAAGTGTCTTTGAATGACCAACGCAGTTAATTAAACCATTAACAAAAGTTTTGGAATTTTGAACAAACGATTATTCTTGAATTAATTGGGAGCAGTGGGATGTGGAAATGGAAGGCATTTGAATTTGAACTAGGTACTGGATCTGCATAAAGCTAAGGGTTGGGGGTACCGTTAAAACTCACAGTTTTTTAACCGGTTTTTATTGTAAATTCCTCAGTTTGAACATTGACATTTATAGAATGAGGAAAATGTGAGGAGGTGTTTTCATATATTGACTTGAATTTCACGGGGAAATGAATGGACATTTCTTTGTTGGAATTATATTCCGAAAATCGCCCTGGAGAGTTTCGCACACACAGTTCCAGGACTTTGTGGTGGAAAAGACGGTAAACAATTTCTCTCAATCCATAATTATTTCATGCTTTGTTTATTAATTAAAATCCTTAGTTTTGTTCTTCAATTATTTATGTAAGTTGTGGATGGGAACAAAAGTCATTATTACAAAGATTAAAATTCAAAGCAGTGTAAAGGGACAACAATCACAACAACAGAAATACACAAATGGTGATGACGATGAAATAATTTTGAGAAAGCCCAGCAATACCAGTTTTTTGTACAACCTATTTTGTGTCTCAAAGTGCCGTAAACTGCAAATAAAATGGCAAAACAAAAGGATCAGAATATATTTCATGCAATTTTCTTTATGTTTAATCGCACACGAAACCCGCTAATACCCGCTTTTGGGAGAAAAGGTCACCAGAATCCAAACAAAATCATCACTATCAAATTCTACGCTAAACTGAATATTTTCTTGCTTAAATATTTGATAATTAGGATTTTGTATTCTGTATGAATTATTGAAGACGCTTTAATTAACAAAAATATTTAAAAAATGCCAAAACGGCAGACTAAAATGAAAGGCCTTGGCTGTTTTTTTCCAAATAATCCTAATTAGTGTGAGCTATATATTAATTTGGGTTCCGTGTGTGATGGACGTCAATAACTCGTTGAAGTGGGTCCACCATGTATGAGCAGGTTTATACCGACGCATTTCTGGAGTTTTTGTTTGAAATTCTTCAATAATAAACTGCCGAAGTTCCTCATTTTGGGAACTTGCAAAAAAATGTTAGACTTTTTTTTTCTTTTTTATCTCGTTGAAATCTAAAAAAAGATTTTTTATGAACTTTGGAACCAAGCTCCGTTCATGAAACTCGAAGAAAAATGCTGAAGGGCTCCCTTTTATGCTTCTGTTTCGTCTCCTCATTTGAATATTTGCATTCGCTTTCCTCATTTGAATACTAATTTTCCTCATTTATAATGCAATCGGTCCAGTGTGCGACGTGGCACGAAGTCCATCACCGTTGGGGTTTTGGGTTGGTGAATTTTTATAATTGTAGGTACATATATTATAGAAGGGGGGAGAATATTAATAGGAAAAGGGACGACAAAGGGGCCGTGCCCTTGTCTAATATACGAAACGTCTTTTTTTTGTCATCTAATCTATATATAAAATACCAATTTCCACACATCATTTCGCTTTGTTCTTTCGTGTTGTTCAGACGTGTTTTTCTGTTCTCTCTCAAAACTCAAGAAATCACACACACGTTTTGAAATAAAAGTTTTTTCTATACACTATATACTCGTATTAGTTTTATTTATTTATTTTAAGACGTCTCAACAACTCGAAATCATTTTTTTTGAATTAAATTGAAGACAGTTTGGATTTGGATCATTGCACAGCATCTTTATTCATCACATCACAGGTATACTTATGAAATTTAATTTTAATTTCATTAAATTTTGAGTTTTTATATTATTTGTATATTTTTAATCAATCGCAGACCATTTCCAAATTAATTTGACTTTGGATTTGACGTGCTCTGATTTGGGAATGATTTTATTTTTATGATTTGAATGTGTGAGAATCTTTTCAAAATCGACTTATTTTTTTGTAGTTGTGTATACAGTCTTGTATGATTCTCTTACTAATTCTTTTCGGAATCGATTCCAGAATTGGAATTACCTGGAATTGGAATTAGCAAAGAATTAGGTGCCAAGAATTACTATAGGAATTGGAATTATATAGTAAAAGAATCGGTCGCGTGTGGAATCGGAATTATACTAAAAGAATTACCCGGAGTTGGAATTAGCAATTTCGGGAATCATACAAGACTGCTGGTTGTGTATATATATGTGGTTCACACACAAACCAAACTTTTTATTATAATGAAACTTTTTGTTAATTTTTTATGTGTTCACACATTTAAAAACTCAAACATTGTTTCAATTTGCATTGTGAGTGCGGGGAAGGATTAATTAATTTAATTATATATAATTTTGGATGATTTCTCTTTGTCATTCGTCAGGCACACGGGTCGGTGATTTTTGAGACTCGAGAATTGAGAGCTAAACCGAAAAGTTCAGGACTATCCGCAAAAGTTGATTGGAAATCATCATGGACAATTTAAATGAAGTAAGAAAACATTTAAGATTCAATCAAGACATTTTGTTGTGGATTTTTAAAAAATGCGACTGTCATGATGGTATATATGCAGGAAATGTTCTATATAGTAATATAGTACATACTAGGAAATTTATGTATATATCGTTATATTTCTTTTTGACGCAGACCATAAGGATTGTTCCATTGGAAGTGGTGGATGGACAAAATCCAAATATGAACGATCTATTCAACTTTGTTCTTGACCGTCAAAAAGTTCTTTTTGAGCAAGGCGTGGAGAATCACAAGATGATGAAACAAATACACGACAATATAGTTTTCTCTCACTTTCAAATGACTGGGAAATTGAACCAGTTCGCTGCGGGTCAAGAGAAAATGATGAATTGTTTACTGAATGGTCCAGGAGGAGCTGTCCAAACGCCCCGACAATTTCCCAATCTGACTGATCCCGAGTAAGTCTGCATTTTGTAAACAAAATAATTAATAATGACGATAAACATTTAATTCAAAAATAACTATATTCATAAAAAATGATCTTTTTATATATATATATGAGTTTTATTTTTTATTATCCACATGTAAAAATGACTAAAAACAATGTTGCTTGATGTAATAGAGCGGATATTAGTGAAGTTCCAATCATGGCATCTTCTTCCTCGGAGTTGAGTTCAAGTCGTCGTCGTTCATCAGGTGTTTCAGGTCAATCTGAATCTGATCTGGCTCCATCAGAGTGCACGAGATTCGAGGTCAAGATGGACTGTTGCAATAGTCTGGTTGTCTTCACAGTTACGGTGATTCCAGGTCGAATAAAATGTAAGTCTATACAATCTATATATAATGACAAAATTTTATTTCAGTCCACACACACACACGCACGGTTTGTTGTTGTGCATATACCCTCGTATTTTTCCTGTACATATCTAACCCTCCTTATATATAATGGAGCTGTCTGTCTGTGTGTAACGCTATTTTAAGAGAACGGTAAGAGATAGAAACATGAATCCT
>JAIUND010005007.1:0-10426 GCA_034699125.1 Gisinianus flammeolus
CATCTCTAATACTTTGACCTCCAGAGCAGGTCAACTCGGACAAACGAAATTAAGGAAACTAATTATAGTTCGTTTTTTAACTTAACAGACGATATAGTAGTTTTTTTTACTTGGAAATGCAGAGCTCGCTCTCACAATAATCATCACAAGGGAAAGAGACGACAAACTTTCCATCGTATGAAAAATCCCCATTTTCAGATGTTCCAACACAAAACACAGACACACAGTTGTAATTTTTAAGTTTTTTGTGTATACCTTTGAATCGTTGGCTTTGAAAATATATATACAGAAATGTGTGTGTGTGTTTGTGTGCTGTGTGCACTGTGTCGTCAAAAGTTTGGGATTTTTGGAATGTGAAATGGGAAATGCGCGTATATACCTATATACAATTTTCTCCATCTCATTGAAAACAAAGTGGGATTTCCCCTCATTTGACATATTGCACTTATACATTTACATTGTATTTTACACATTGCACACTTCGCACACACACAATCATGTTATTTTTGGAAGGATTTGTTGGTGTGAGGCTGTGCTTTTGATATGAACATATATATATATACACACGGCAGGAAAAAAGGTTGAGGATTATATTATCGCGGTGTGTGTGTGATGGTGCTGTGGGCTTTTCTACATTTTCCCCACATGCAATTCAACATTCACACATTTCACACCATTCAAAATATATATTGATATTTACTTGTGGAATTGCTGGGTCGAAGTAAACCACAGCGACCCTATGTTCCCTCATAGGTTAAATGGCTATGTTCCCTCACTATATGTTCCCTCATGGGACAATCATTGCCAATGTTGTTCAACTTTCGACTCCCGTCCCTATGTTCCCTCACGGGACAACTTTCCAATCCCTTGCCCACACATGTTCCCTCATCCAATGCTCAGTGACCATTCTCTCTCATCCACACACTCCACAACTCGCGTTTCCCAATTAATTTTAACTAACATGCTAGTTAATATAGTTTATGCTTATTTATTTATTATTTGTGGCCAGTTAAGTAAAATATATTTTTACATATAGAAGTAAAATAGTACGAAAATATATGTTTTAACTATGTTAAAAGTATATTTCAATTTCAATCTCATTGCTTGTTGAATCCTGGAAACATACGCCCAACGTCACGGAGGAATGTTTGAAATTCAATTCCCTTGTGACGTCGATCCCTGGCTGTTTTTACTGCCAAAATTTTTTCTGTGTACAAATATTCCCCCACACGCATGTTTATGTTGTCGTCACTTTGGTCTCCCCAAAATCGGCTGAATTCGACATACAAATCCACACATTTGTAGAGAATTCCACTCATTTTCCGACCGCTCACTTCCCGCCGATTCTGTGGGACTTTCTGTCCTCGCCATTTTCGTCTTCCATCTTTTCATATCTGTCGTATTGCAATTTGCAATTGACACTAGGTCAAAATACACACGAACAAACACATTTACATTTCAGCAATGATGTGGAAAAGCATAGCAGGAAAACTATACAAATAATTCACCTCAAATCCACATAATTAATTCATGGTCAATTAAATGCAATTGTACTCGTGAAATCTTCTCAATCATTTCGTCCAAACTGATATGACGAATTTATATATATAGGTTAAGGTAGATGGATTAGAGTCCGTGTGTACATATTACGAGACAGGTATATACAAGAATTCCAAGCCGACCTTCCAACAGATGCGCCACAGGCATGAGTCAAGTATATATGGCCAATCTCAAATAAATTTTCAATGGAATTCCATGTGATCGAAAAATATAATGTATAATACATTAAAATGTAGATGAAATAGAGAATATCTCATTACTTCAAGTATTTTTTCATTTTCAATTATGAATAATTAACTATAATTAGTTAAAGATTGTTAACTTTTCTACAATTAAATTGTAGAAGTAGACATGAGGACACCTAGGTTGGAGTTTGAAAGAAAAAATACTCCTCCGCAGTTTAAAAAACAGAGGAGGGATTCTCTTTTCTATGTGTTTTTATATTTCCGCTCTCCAATGAGTCCTTGTATCATCCTTGGAGAGCGAAAATATCAAATTGATAAGCCGCATGGCAGCTTATAAATTTGATATCACATCCGCAATGCAATGTAGTCCTTAATTAAAACTCCAAAAAATCAATGTTCTACCCCGAAAGGCACAATTCTTTCAACGCTAGTTTTATTTGATTTTTATTATCTAAAAACAAGCGTCAAAAGTTTTATGCCTTTCGGGGTAGAGCACGGAGTTATGCAAAATAACATGTAAAGTATGTACATAAAAAGTAAAAACGTCGAAATAAATTTTTTCAATTTTTGTTCTTGCTTGACCTCAATGAGAGAAAAAGAATCATACATTACACCAAAGCTGTGGGATGTACAGTTTGGCCGTAAAAAATACTTTTTTGAGTTCATTTTGCACTCTCCGAGGTCAAATATCTCGGTGACCCGTGACCTAAAAAAATTATACTTGATAGTATAGGCATGAAATGTATTTATCTACCACTGGAGCGAGTTTGAAAGAAATCGGAGATTATCAATTTGACCCCGGCTGTCCGTATTTGAGATTAGCGATATATATACAAGCTCTTTACGGATTTCTTCCTCTGTGTGTGTATTAAAATCCGTGTGTGCAATCATTTTATGGGAACTTTTTATTATCATTGGTTTGTTTGATTTTTAAATAATTAAAAAATATTTGAAAAACGAACTCATGAATATACAGATGGGCGACAGGTAGAGAAATTCCACTCTGTCCCGTGAACATTCCCTAAATTTTATGAGCATTTTCAATTACCTGTTTTGATGTTTCATAGTTTCATTTTTTTGTCATTCAGGGATTTCATTGTACGCATTTTATAGGCATTTTATAATATTATGAGTTTGTTTGATTTTAAATAATTAAAAAATAATTGACTAATTAATGAATCGAAAATTTCTCATATTGGTTTTGTGTGGGTGCGCGCATGGATAAACACACGAAAGACAGGTAGAGAAATTCCACTGTGTCCATTGCACATGTAATAAAGTCAAGTGGAAGAGAGAGAGAGATTTTTATTTTGCTGCTAGAATGACGATTTCCCTAAATTCTGCTGCTGGAATGACGTTCCCAGCAGCATTGCTGCTTGCTGCTAGAATGACGGACATCCATGAGGGAACATAGGGAAGGGATTCGAAAGCTGGACAACATTGTTTCATGAAGCCCCATGAGGGAATATAGTGAGGAAACATAGCCATTTAACCTATGAGGGAACATAGGGTCGACCTGGTTTAATTCGACCCGACTATTTGAACCGTATTGTTTTGTTTATTTCAAATAAGAATTTGATGTTCACTTTGTATTATTTTCTGTACACAGGATGAAGGTCCAGGAGACGTCGGGAAAACATCAATTTCAACAATTACTGACATTTTAATTATTTGGTCCACAACTCCAGGTATAAGATGAAGTTGTGGATAAGAAAACACGCCGCATACCAGTATCTAGAAGTCGAGATATTCGAGTTTAAATGGCGAGCACAATTTAACATCGACTCGCGCGCGTAATAAGCTCCTTTTGAATGAAACGGTTTCATTGAATTTCAGAGATTTCCTTGAACTCTGTGCTTTCATTATACAATTTTGAGTGAGTCCTCTAGCGGCGATTTCATAAACGTCTGTTTCCACTTTGCCCACTCACTCCTCGGAAAATCTCGTTAATTAAAACTTAATTAAAATTAAATATTTGCAATTTTTTTCCTATATAAAATAGCCCATGTTTTTCTGCATATTAATATGCAAAAAAGTGAAAACTGGTCTGCGGCGGGTTTTCTTATCCACAACTTCATATAGTAATTAAACGAAATGACGTCAGGACTCAAATTTTCTGGGTCGGACTATCAAAAATCACAGGAACAAAAATCTTAATTGATTTTGTGTTTTCTTTTTGGTTTTGGTATAAAACACAGGAAATCCGTCGATACGGTCCAAAATTGATGGCTCTCGATTCATTGTGCAACTTTGTCTGTATTTGAATGCCTACGCCAAACATTTGGGGGAGGAGCCTCAAAATACTTGCCGTTTCGATGACATTCTGGACTCGGTATTGAATAGTGAAACATAATAGTGAACATATGGAACTAAAAATCCTATTATTAACTTGATCCGTATCGTACATGACCGTACATATATTTTCAATGTCTTTGGATTGGGTGTTTTTGTGGCTTTTGCTTTTGTGATCAGGTTTCACGGAGGATGGATGGCTTGAAAAGGATTATAAAACTGGATGAGGAGACTAAAAAAGAAGTTGAGCTTACGCAGACTGCAAACATGGACAAGCGGACTTTTAGTTGTTTCGTTTTAGACATTGGCAGCTGTACATACACAGAGCCGAAACTCCCATTTTCGGTCCTAAATTTTCATTAAGACAATAAATACATGTGTGGACTTTCAAAAGGATTATTATGATTATGGGAAGGATTTCAAGTCAAAATGAAGATTTTATAGAAGGAAACTAATACAATTTACTCGGATAAATCCGGTAGGGAAAATGAATTTGAGTGAAAGTGAATGAAAAACAGTTTTTATTTACATTGATCATCAGTTGCATGAATATTCAACTCTTAAATAACTTACGAACTTTATCTACTCTTATTCTATTCAAATATACATATATATCACTTCCAATAAATGTTAACATTGAAGACGCACAGAATATATATTTCAATACATATAGATATACTTAAGTACATATTTTAATTTGATGAGAATATCCCGAAGTTTCTATATACTAAAGCTGAAAGTTATTAGCTTTCATGTTGATGCCTAAAAAATTTGAAGCCATATATATATTCACTCGCATTAAATTTATCTACTAAATTTGATTGGGATTATTGGATAGTTTTATTATGATTATGATTATGATTATGATGAATTGGCGACCAAAAGGTCCACGACCGTCCCGAAAATGAATCGAAGGGATGAAATGAGGAGTCCTCGATCACAGTAGAAAATGGAACCCATGCTAATCCGAATGGGCCTTAAGGATTTGAGATATTTATTGTAAAATTCCCCGTTGGCACTTCGTTCCCTCCGCCGCCAAAATTCCAAGACTTCACGAGAGTCCTCAAAGACATTCCCTGTCAATTGAGTGAGCGTCACGTACATGGGCAAATTGAGAAATACGGAGCTGAGGGTCCCGAGCCTCAAGTACGTGTCACTCCACACTCCAATGAACAAACCAATCGTGAGGATGGCCAACATGTACACTTGGAATAACAACATAATTCGAGCCATCACGTGATGTAGATGACGAGTGAAAATGTCCAGGGTTCGATGCATATTAATGAAGCCTTGAAGGTGGTAAATGACGCGGTCTCGTGTCCATTTAGAGTGACCCTTTGTTTTGTTGGTGCTGTAAAAAACAATTCAAAGGATCAGGTCAGGTGTTTCGTTTCACCAATTTGAAATTGTGTGGAAATTCTCCCAACAGAATTAAATTATTCCTCTAATACTTTGTACATACGCTTTCATTTCCTTGCAAATCCCTGAGCAAATGAAGACGGCTGGCCCAAAAATCAAGATCCAAAGGTACGTTTGACAGATGAAAACGACCATATTGTGTGAGATGAACCAAGTGTTGAAAACTCGGTGAAGGAAACGCCCACAAATCCACATCCAATACGAATCCGAGTCCAATCTCCAAATCTCGAGGAGAGACAACGGAATGACAGTGAAAGACGTCCCTTTGTAAAAGAAACTAAAACAGCCGAAAGTCATCAGGATTTGAATGGACATGTAGTAAAGTCCTACAGCAAAATAACCAGGAATGTCCACCGCCAATTTCGAATTTGAATTTCGTGATCGTGATCGTGATCCACCAATTTTATTTCTTTTGAATATTTTTGTCTTGTTCTTGTTCTTGATGAGAGTTGATGGATGAGCAGTGGATTTTTGATTCATGTACTTTGCCGAGACATCCTTGGAGAAATGTTGGATTTTGATGAATAAGTGTGGGATCTCGGTGTGACTGATGAACATGGAGATTTGCATGGCCAAGGACGCAAGTTGAACGATCGAACCGAAAAGGGCCACGTACGCCCCTTCCGTCGCAGTACATCCTGATGACAGACGATGACTCATTAAAAGGAATCCAACGAGTGTCGTGAGGAAACTGAAGAGAACGCCAGCCATCCTTTTCTTGGACAGATTCAACACTGGTTTATTCAAATGAGGGTTCCAAGAGAGTGGCAAACAGGCGAGGAAATCCCCCCAAATGAAGCCTTTCTCCATATATTTGAGTGCCAGTGGACTTAGGAGCATTTTTAAAGGATCCCCTCGGTTTCGATTAGCTTTTCTTTTGAGGGAGAGGAATTTGAAGAAATTTCTTCCTTTTCTATATATTGAAATTGTATAATGTTCAGAATTTTCAGAATTTTCTCCTTTCCAAAGTCGCAGTTCAAATCACGGGTTTGAAATTGTGAATGTGTGCTATAGTTTAAACAATTGTGTGGAACTCCACACCCGATTGATTTCTTATAAAGGTTTTTCATCGGATAAAAGTCAAGGTGAAATGTACCGATATTCCGACGCAGAAAATGATGGAACGGCGGAGCGTCGTCTTTTTGGCACTCAGACAAAGTGGAAAACGAACCCTGTGTTTTTTGAAACTTTTTCACTTTTCCTGTTCGCCTTTTTAGGAAAAGCGAGAGACCTTCATCAACCTGAAACGCTTTTGATGTACGCAATTTTACAAATAGCGAGGATAAGAATTTTCCTGTGGACTCATTGGACGTATTTTATATGTCAAAAGTATAAAAAGTAATTCCGATTTCCTGCATGATTTTGCTCGCTTCAACTATATATAAAAAATATGTGGACGCGTGTTTGAAATTCCAAATGGAGTTATTGAATTTGCTTTTATACAAGTCTCACATTTGACCTTACCTACATTTGAATTTGATGAGATGAGTATGTACAACAAATGTTCTTCAATTTAATCATCATAGTTTTATTTGATGAACTGAGAACTGAGAATTTGTTGTCCCTCATATTTTGGCTATTAGCAAATATAAAATTTCCTCAATTTCCTTAAAGTATAAACAGAAATAGAAATTAAGTTGTAATTAAATTAAATACGAATTCATTGTAACAAAAACACTCATTTTCTTTATTATCGTTAGCAATTTCCAGGCAACAAAATGTAAATGCACAAATTAAAAGAATTGATGATAATGTAAATATGATGAAAATAAATAAATAGTATATAATAATAGGTGACCTATTATAGGTCTTTTTAGAGAAAGATTTCCTTCACATTTCATCTTCATTGTAGTCTTTTGTGATGGTGACTTTTAGCTGGGGCAACAAGAGCTGGAAAGCATAGCGATGACTGAAGGGCTAGGCAATCGCCCCGAATTTCTGTTTCCCATCATATTCCGGGTTAAATTCAAATTCCACTCCAAAGCGCTTTGGCCTACCAATATTTCAAATCAATCTTCAATGTCTTCAAGTCTGCAAAACGTAAATTAAAATTTTCTCAATTGATATTGATATGAAACTCTTGTACAAAATTATATGTGTCAAAGGAAAAAAACATGTGGATTTTCACTCAAGTTTTTACAAAATTCCAGATTTATTTTCATTTCAAAATGCTATTTTTAAAATTTGGCAGAGGAAATTTAACGCATGACAATAAGAAAAAAAGGAAAATCCCACTGAAATACTGTTCATCATCATCCCCTTGCATAATTATGTGCATTTATATGCAAACATTTTCATTCATTCGATCATTCACTCACACAATCTCAACAAGTATACACACAGCACTCTCCCCTTTTTTCAATGTTCCAGCAATGTATTGCTTTTCACTCACGCAATACATCGCTTGAAGATTGAAAAATCAATACATTTTCAGTTTTTACATACTCGTACCAAGTCATTGTGCCGGTGTGCAGCGCAATACATAGCTTGAAAATTGAAAATCGATACATTTAAGTGTATACAGGGTGATTCACAATTATGTATTAGAAACTAAAAAATCATATCTCAGGAACTAGTGAACATATTGACACGATTGAACAAGGTATTTGTAGAGGAAAGATGAAAATTTTTTTGGGCATGCGCACAAGAGATTATATGACATTGGCCTCGAGGTGACCTTAGGTCAAATGTTGACCTCTCCGAAGGTCACATTCAAATTTTGATTTTGGCGCCATTTTATTTTTTTTATTTTTTTTCAATTCATTTTAGGGGACCCGTGTTTTTTGCTTTTTTGAAATTGGCGCCAGTTTTTGAATTATGATTTTTTGAAAAAATGATGTTTTCAACGGTAAAATCTTTTGTGCGCATGCCCAAAAAAAAATTCATCTTTCCTCTCTCAGGAACTTTTTGAATCGTCTCCATATCTCTACTATACTTCCGAAGATATGATTTTTTAGTTTCTACTACATAATTGTGAATCACCCTGTACATACTCGTACTGACTCATTCTGCAGGTGTTCACACACCTGTCAAAGTACTATATTATAGCCAATCAGGCTCCACCCTCAAAATACCCGGGTAACTTTGCCTTTACCCGATTTCAGTGAGGATTATCAATGTAGTATTGTCTGAAACGCGTTTTTGACCATATTTTGCACATTTGACACCCGCCCCCACGGCCCCCATTTCCTATTTAGGGTAGCTGACCCCGGGCCTATAAGATGCAAAAGGATTCATGTTCCTATCTCTTACCGTTCTCTTAAAATAGCGTTACACACAGACAGACAGACAGCTCCATAATATATAAAGGGGGTTGATATATCGATAAGTACATGATGAGAATATTCCAGAGTTGCTATATATATACTAAAACTGAAAGTTAGCTTTCATGTTGGCGCCTAAAACCTTTGAAGCCATATTCACTCGCATTACATTTATCTACCTAATTTGATCGGGATATTGAACAGTTTTACTATGATTTATGATTATGATGAATTGCCGACCAAAAGGTCCACGACCGTCCCGAAAATGAATCGAAGGGAGGAAATGAGGAGTTCTCGATCACAGTAGAAAATGGAGCCCATGCTAATCCGAAGGGGCCTTAAGGATTTGAGATATTTATTGTACAATCCCCTGTTGGCCCTTCGTTCGTTGGCCCTTTGCCGCCCAAATTCGAGGGTTTCACGAGAGTCTTCAAAGACATTCCCTGACAATTGAATGAGCGTCACGTACATGGACAAATTGAGAAATACGGAGCTGAGGGTCCCGAGCCTCAAGGACGTGTCGCTCCACACTCCAATAAATAAACCAATTATAGAGCATGTTATGAGGGACAATAATGTCGCTTGACTCAAAGCTCCATCTCTAATACTTTGACCTCCAGAACAGGTCAACCCCGGTCAAACGAAATTAAGGAAAATAATTATAGTACGTTTTTGAACTTAACAGACGATATGTTGGAATATATATATATATATGAAAGCCGCACAAATAATATACGCGGAACAAAATTAATTAGGGCACGTAATATTCTGTGGGAGAATGAATATTTTACTCGTTTTAACCAACTCGCCCAGCTGTTAAATATATATTGTCCAAATATAGTCCCTTTCGAAATGGAATATATTCGCTTCAGCGCGGTTCATGTGGTAATTAAATTGGCACGTGTGTGTGTGTATTTAATCCGTATGACGCCAACGAAGGGGGAAATATGAAAATAATCGTTGAAATGTGTGGCCCTGAATATTTGGAAAATATCCTGGATATATTCCAACATTTATCGTACGATACAATATGAAAAACAATAAACAATTGGTCGATGGTTAAGCAATACAAATACAAATACATGAATTTAAATTCATTAGTAATTCCTAATGTATGGAAAATCCCACATTTTATCAAATTAAATCCCTTCTGCAAAATCCACATCTTTCCTTTTGTTTTGTCGTGCTTGGACGCCGCTCAGAACTTTTCATTTCGAGTCATTTCGGGTTTGGACTCTCTATGTATAGCAAAAAATAAAATAGAAATTTTTTGACGCCTTTCTTTTGGAAAATCGAGATTTATTCATTTGATTTCCCGCGACAATTTAAAATTTAAATGCCCTATGCAAGAATTTTAGTCTCTTCCTTGGTTTTCTGGCCAAAATGGGAGTCTGTCTTCAATGGCACTGTACGTGACTCCACTGGGTGACCAGAGAAAGTGACCAAATGTCCGGTCATCAATGTTACTTGACTGTCCAATCACTCCAGTCCACTCGGGCGTCCCAACCCTCGTCCGAAACGTCCGCAATTCAAAAGCCACCTTCAATAAAAAAATCCTAACAACTTTTTGTCATCTTTTTTTTCTAAATCTCTATCTCCCGCACGTGAGATTTTCTAATAATTTCTACTACATACCGTATACGCTATAATAGAGTCCCAGGGAGTGTATTTCAAAATATTATAGAGTCGCAGGGACTGTATAGCATT
>JAIUND010005008.1:0-10425 GCA_034699125.1 Gisinianus flammeolus
CAGGACCATGGAATACAAAGGAAGACCAGGGCAGGTTGTTGAAAAGTGGTCCTAATATCTTGCATAACCCTCTGTACATGTTAAAGTATAATGTAATGTTATGCGAATACAATTATATAGTACAAAGTTTCAGATGATTCTGGATCACATTTTCATTCTGTATATACCTTGGTCTGAAATTCCATCAATGAAATTACAACTAGATAAACTCGAATCGTAACAAATGACGACGAGAATGTTATTATTTCCACAAATTATTATGGGCTGAAATGACGTTGACGTTATACAAGTGATAGTATATGTAGCGGGATGTGACTTTTATTTGGCCGCCGTCTCACTCTTTTTAAGAATTAAATGATGGAAACCTGAAAACATAATCGTTTTTGTAATAAATTAGAAGATACATATGGAAGAAAAGTAATCGAGTTGAGAGAGAGAGAGAGACTCTGAACAAGAGCGGTGAGTTTTCTGAAAAGAAATTAACAATTAATTTATTGCTAGTGTGGGAGTTGTTTTGATCTGCATAAACTTGTTATCGTCTCCACTAACTAGAAAAGTGTCAAATGTAAAAAAAAAGTTCCTTATGTGCGAGAGTAAAAGTAAGAATGATTTGCATTTAAATGACTCTTAGTTGCCACTTGCAAATTAATGCTAACTAGATTCTGACCTACGCTCGTATGTTATTGGTATAGTTTATGTTCGCTCAACAATTGACAGTCCAGTCAGAATTGCTACAGATGCACCAAAATATAATGAAATTCTAAAAATGCATTCATTCATTTGAAATGTGAGTATGTAAATACCTGAACAATTAATACATGCATAATACTGTGAATAGAAAATTAAACAATGTTTACCGCACGTAATAAGTACCTTTTGAAATACTTTGTCTTCTCAATTCTTTTCAATTACAGTAATTGAATTACAACATCAAAACTTTCAATTTCACTTTCCCGACATTTAACTCTTTTCATTTCATTTTTTGCACGTTGTAAGTAATTCTTTTAATTTTCTAGACTATGCAGACTTGCATTCCCAAACTGGTCTTGTAAATTGTACATAATGCGAATTAAAAAAGAGGGATTTTTTAGAATAACTGGAGTATAAGGGTTGAACTCTGAACAATTTTTGTGTTATGAGTACTCGGTATGGACTGACAGACTCTAACCATCAGATAGAATATTATTGAATAGAGTACTTGGACCATGTAAATTCTACTAGCCTCAGCAATGCCAGCATGGCATGACATAATAATGAATACTGTTTGTTGTTTTTTTATCCGATTGCGCACGTCATTATATTGGCGAGTGATTTGTGATTTTCCATGAGTATAGTACTGACTCAGTACTACTGAGTGTTATAGTATATGTAAAATACAGTTTTCAGTGGCATAATAAAAATAAGAGTACCAATAAATAATAACAGAGTCGAATTATTCATGGTATGCTTATACTCTTGACTACTGATGAAGCAAAGTTGTCATGCGGAGTGTGTGAGCAAGAGAGAGAGAAGTCGAGTAACTAAATAAGTTGATGCTCTTCTATTGATTTGCTCATCTCTTTTCCATTACGTGCAATTGCAATAATACAGATAGGCTCTCTTCATGAGACTACTTAATAGTTCAGAGTTCACTCGTTTCTGTTGTAATACTTCTCAATTGTCTGCTAGTATAGATGTACACAATGAAATCCAAGTATTGTATAATATTGTTATTGTCCCGCATGCTTTCGTTTTATATCATTTGTTTGTCCCTTTCATGATTTTTTACAGTGTCTGTGTATCATTGGTTGGTTGGTTGGTTTGGTGGTCATGCATTTGATGTTTCAGAGTCATATGTGATCAGTTATCACACATTTGGATTTGACATGTGGATTTTTCAGGCTTACATCTTTAATGCATTGATTGTGGATTTGGTTTTGGATTTTTGAGAATTTAAATGTCCATTTCGATTACATTAGACCATTGCCAACATTCTTCAGTATATGATTATGTTGGCAAAGATTATACTTATAAACGGACATTTTTACAGCGCTCATCGTTAGAGACGATGGCACGGTGAGAATACTCGTTGATGATGATCTCGTGTTGTTTCATCCTCGTGCGTGTTCACTTTTACATTTCTAAATCATAATGGTTTCTTCTCAACTAGTCTCGAGGGTTCAGATGAGTAACCTTTGAGATTTACGAAAATTGTATAGGAATTTTTATTACAACTTAAGCAGTATTTAGGATTTAATGGCTGTGGTATTTGTGCAATACACTTGCTCATTTTAGGAGGTTAAACGGAATAAGAATGACATTCATCTCAAAGCTGTTATCTAAAAATTGGTATTGGGAGAGAACCTCTAACAGAACACTTTGAGAGAGAAACCTAAACTTGTCGTAGTGCTATAGAATGAAACAGTTTAATTGTAAGCCAAAAAAATACTAACGAAAAATTCTGCTTATGAAATTAAATAGAATCAAGAATTGTATGGAAGGATTTGACTTTTCTTTTTTGAGCATTGCGGGGTGTGTGAGAGAGAGAGTATGTGTGCATAAAGTAATAAGTTAATTATTTTCGATTTTGATTGATTATCCGATTTTGATGGCATTGATTATTGATAGTTGAAATTTGAATAATTTTTGTAAATTGTAAATTCTTTCACTTTTTGGTTTGTGTTCATTACAGAAATAGTTGTCTCGATGATGGGGCTAACGAAACGAAGAAGAAGAGATTCACGTTCAAGTGACTGTAGATGTTTTACGACTTCGTCTTGGTTTAATATCCATTTGATTGCCATTCTCGCGTTCCTTGTCAATTGGCTTGGCTTCTTTGGTTCTCCTGTTTTAGGACAACTGCCCCCGCCTCCTGCTGGTGTAAGTCTATTATACATTATTTATCATTGTAATTACTTCAAATCCCAATTCTCTGTAATTAGTTTTCAATTGCTGCGAAGAAATTAATTGGTTACTCGTTAGACATCTCATATATAATGTTTTTTCTTTCGAAATTTCAAAATTGAAAGTTATGGAATTATATGATATTCTGAAAACTTTTATGGCCATTCTTGATTCTCAATCGCTATAAGTATAGTCAATGGAAGCCTTGCAAGTCCTTTTTTGTCCACAGCATAATCGATAACAATAATTATTATAATCAAATCTGACATTGCGTAGGGCTCTCTCCGCCTTACGCATTTTTATTGCAACTATTACATGTCTCAAAGTCAAAGCTATTAAGTTTAGATTTAATTTTACAAGATAACCAACATCTTTCTTTAGTTATTAAAACTTTCAGGCTACTGGTCATTCAGAAAATGTAAAATCAAATGTGAAGCAATAAAAACAAAGACAGCGCGAATGAAAGAAACGTTGACTAAAGACATTTGTGAATTTGGTATGTATGAATTTTCAAGATGTCTGAGAACCTAAAACGTGTATGCGAATTGCTAATAGGAATTTCGGGCTTTCAGCTTTGTACACAGTTAAATGTAAGTAGTATTTCTTTGAGATAATAGCTGGTTCAACTGGACAATTCAAGTAGACTTATCAATCAATTTCAGTTTTCACATTATACAGTAACTTTTAACCTGTACAATTTTCCTGGAATTTATTCTGTGTGAATTTAGTATGATTTTACGAGTCGAGACCCAGAAAATGATTGTAGTTAGGATTATATCTTACCTACATATACATACAGTAGGAGAGTGCATATAATTTAACGGATTTATTAATACCTTGATTTGTATTTGTCGATATGTGTGTAGCTTGTCGTAAGACATACACCCAACTAATTATTGTAGAAAAGAAAACATCAGGAGAGTCTGAATTTGAATATTTGACACTTGAAAACAGAAGAAAGGTGGGGGAAATAAAATAACCCGCAGGTTATTGTTTCGTCTTGTATAGTATTGTGTAGTGTTTTCGTATAGAATAGAAAATTGAGTAATCACTGCGGATTCCTTGACCGTTGTTGATTCAAAGAGGGGTAATAAATTATCTTTCGAAATCGTATCACGTTCAAAATACCAGTAGTCGTAGCAAGTTAATAACTGATAAGCATTATTATTGACAATCTTGTAAGTACCGGTCTCTCTCTCTCTCTCTCTCTCTCTCTCTCTCTCTCTCTCTCCCTCCCTCTCCGTTAACAATGTGAGGAGTAAATACACTGGGATCTTGAATTCAACAAGCCCATAGTTAGTCATCGATGATTCTCGGGGCAACTGGAACATTTTGATTATATATGTGCGTATGAAATGATGATACCCACAATGCATTTATATCATCAGATTGCATCGTTGTGAGAACACGGATATGAGATGACTGACAGATGGATGTTTCTGAATTATTCATTATATTCTCTTCATCTTTTTCTTACGTACACCAATTCACAGTGTATCGTATATAGTGACTGAGCTTGTTTGTATAGAATACTGTGTGTATTGATGTTTGTAATTTTTAAGCCAGGAGCAATTGAGTTTGATGGTTCAGAGTAGTTGAGATTTGAGAACACCTTATAAAGTCTTTAGAGAATTATTCATGTCGGCAATCATTATGTAATTGCTATGTGTAACTTTTTACTATCAGTGATGGATTGACCTGATTAAAACAAAACAGCCTTTCCGCTTTTCCGCGGATAAACATTTCGTTTCATTGGCTGTGAATTTTTGCAAGTTTCTGTTCTTCTGATACACTAGATGAAAAAGAGTGCCCGCATTATAAAATGCATTTAGAAACTTGTAGAAATTGAACACGCACGAGTGGTCGAGCTGGTGAGATTTAGGTGAATCGATAATAATATAAACATTCTTTTCTATATACATACAGTTTCTGGACTTTGATAATCTGCCGGTGACCCGTTTTTCATGTGAAGGAAAAGTAATAGGCGGATATTATGCAGATCTGGACACCGGCTGCCAAATGTTCCACGTTTGTACATTGGGTCAAAAAGGTAACACAAATTTTCTTTCTCCTTCAAATTATTAATTAAAAAAGTTACAATTTGCATTTCGTCTTCCATAAAATTTACTCACATGCACAGCTGCAGTGTGCATTTCGTGTTCAAAATTATTTCGATACTACCAACATATTCGTATGACTAAGGTCATTTCATGCACAGCTATCATGTACACAGTCCGTGACAGTTGACAGTTAGACGCCTAAAATGCATGAAAACTTTAAATTTAAAAATTGTAAATATAACTTTCCAACACTAGGTAAACTTGCTTCGTTTAAACAACACGCCACTAGCTAAAAGCTGGGCTCTTGAAATTGATTGCGTTTTCAATATATTTAATCTAATCAATGTAAAGATTCAGTCGATGGACGATCTCTTGACCACAGGTTCACGAATTTTACTCTGTATATACTACAGATATTTGTAGAATCAATAAATTGGTGTACATGGGGTATTGCATGTGGTAAATTTTGGTAGGTTTCCGTTCAAAATCATTAAACATTGAATACGCTTACGAACATTGAAGGCAGGAAAGAACCTTTCTAATCGTAAATTCAAACTTGACTCTGGATGTCAAATAAAACATGTTAAATTATTTGCATATTATGTATTTGGGCATCTGAACATGGAGTTCACACAACATGTGGATTGTACTGACACAAATACATGTACATAATCAGTTCAAAAAGTATATATGTATGTATGAGCAATCAGGGCAGAAAATATATGTGTAATAATTATACAAAAAGTTTAGCATATACAGTGAGCATATACATAATATCTAGGATCACAGAAGGTTGCTTTCTTCCCTAGACCAAAGACGAGAAGATGGAAATGAATGACCAAATGGATGAATGAAAATGCATTATTAAGCTGTTTCTTTTTGTTTCTGTTTGCAGTTTGCACACCTTCAAGGAACTTTAAGTTCTTATAAATATGATCCTGTGATACTCGTAAATCATACAAGTTGGTTTTTGTTGTAGAATTTCACTTTTTTTCAATGTCTATACAGTGCGCAGATATTATTATTGTCTCATTGTGTAAGGAGTCTCTCACTCTGCCTCTCTTTCTCTCCCAAATGTTTCCTTTACTTCAAATTCCACTCATTGTCAGTACTGACTTGCTTCTATGCTTAATTGTACATACATACTCAGTACTCAAATATGTAGTCAGATATAGCCAGTACAATTTCATGTACAATATATCTGTACAAACATAAACATGTATATAAAAATTCCAGTTTGACGTTCACACTCAGTTACATTTTACATTTGGCATTTGCCTCATTCAGGTTCACGTTCAAATTTATGGGATGACCGCTCTCTATATGAAATATGAGTTTTTGATGCGTGAACAATGGACGATATTGTACTTTTTATGCATCCTTTTGCTATTGGGGTAATCTTCCTCTTCTTGATCGTCTTCTTCTCCTTATAACAAATGTATTCGTTTATGTTGTGTTCACGTATAAGTTGTCTCTTGGACACGTTTTTCTTTTTTCATTTATTTATTTATTCCTTTAGTCTCTCCCCTCGCATAATTTTAGTGAGATGGGGAAGAGTCTGCACAGGAGATACAAAATACTTGTACACATTTGTCTCTATATGTTAGCTTGTTTCGTTTCCAATTTGGAATTCTAAAGTAAAAACGATTATTTACCTTTTTACTGGTGATATGTTTTGGTTTGAGTTGTTGGACTTACTGTGTTGATTTCATTACCAACTGAGTAGCCCATTAAAAATGAGTAGAACCCTTTCATGATTGTGACTCTGACTTTGAGAGTCGTCATTTTTGTGACGAATATGTTAGAAAATATTTGAGAATATATGAGTACTTGTATTTTTTATGACTGTGATCGTTATGGATTATCCAAAGATTCAATTTGATGGCTCTTGCTGCCAATGTTGTTCTTGTTAGTAATGTATAGTGGTTGGAGCAGCAAGAATATAGATGAAATGTCATTGTAATAGGCATTCATTAAACTTTTTATTTTTAGAAAACGTATTGGACTCGAGTTGAATTTTCTATTTGTTTTTATCTGAAAAATGTTCTTTTATGAGTTTCACCATTAGAAAAAGACGTAATTTCCTTGTTTAGTGCGAATTGTGATATTTTTTGTTGTAGTTATCCACTTAGAAAACGTACCTTACATTTGACATAGCATATCCTTTGCCTTGTAAAGTAACAAAAGACGATGGCGGAAGATTAATTATGGCAGGCATTCGTTATAGCTCATCATTGTGTACATAGTACCACATATAGTCTATTTGTTTCCATGCAACGAATTGCGTATTTCATTTCATATATATATTGGATAAAAATTAGTCTTGAATATTTGGCCTATTGGTGATCTATATACTATCATACTATATACACTCAGATGGTATAAAGTACATATAAGTTAGTAACTAACTGTTAGTTCGTGAATATTGGCTAGGAAAGAGATGGAATTTCAAATGGGTAGAAAAAATTTGAGAGGACAGTCTAAAAAGTAAGAGTAGAAATTATTTACCCTTGACGTAGGTAAGTATAGATATATATAAGAGAAATTCGTTCAAACGATCTGTTCTACAGTCTGTCTGTATGTTGTTGTACCTTCTTTGAGAAATATCTCAAGTGCACAAAACAAAAACTCGAGTAGAGTTCATGTACCTACTTACTGTGCACGAGCGAATTACAATTATTAAGTCGCACATCTTTTCACATCCATTTCCAAAGCTCCAATTGAATTGTTTGAAATTATGTCTCGGATACACTTGAGTGATTTTGGGATTATCATTTTTGACAATCGCGTCGTTCGACCAACAGCGAAGGTGATAACTCAAAAATTCTTCATGCTATACATATTTTGTTTCATATGTTCACGAGAATGAATCCTTTCCCAAATAATCCTGTAGATTTTTGTCTAGTCTAGTCTATTTTTGGCCTGTGTTTTTTCAAAATGTAAGAAATTCGACTTTTGTAACTTTTTTATTTCCTAATAATTAATGATTGGGCGGATGGGTTTCTTTCAAATCATCGAGACATATTCTTGCCATTTGTACACGCCGAAATGACACATGCGTGTGTGTACTATTGTGGACCTTTAACCTCATCGTACAACTTGGAGCTTGAATTGTTGATTTATTTGAAATACCACTTTCTTTTGAAATGTCAATACAATTTGACCGATTTTTTTTCTTGGCAAAAAAAAAAAAACATTTACCTCTTTTGAACAAGGTAATTAAATTATGAGGAGAATCATGAATGATGAATGGAGTAAACGTCGACTCGTTCTTTCATTTTATTAATTTGTATATGTTTTTTTTAGTTTTGAGGTCCATATCATTGTTATAAATTCAGGTTGGCGTGCTGTCGCCTCAAAATGTAATTAATTGACGTTCAGGTGCTAAGGTCTTTATTTTCCTGCAAATACTTAAATACTATTTGATTGTTTTTGACGAGTGTGAGCCGACTGTTTGTGTCTCTCAGAAAATTATGTGCGCATATATATGGAAATGATAAATGGATGGGACTGAAGAACTCATTCGTCGCTTTGAAACCGTTTTCTTTACGGCCCCCGGGCCGCCTCAGCAATTAGTAATTAGATATGCAATGGCTATGAATGGTGTTATTAATTATTTCACGAGTGTGCTAATCCTGCTTCTAGTCGTATAGTTACATGTATTGTAACTTGTTCGTCTTTAGCATCTTACACACAGGACTTTTCTCTGGCTTTTTTTACTTCCACTTCTATACTGTGCACACTCTACAAGATTAACTATACACTATAAGTTTTGATTTGTTCAGGCCATGGACGAAAACGAAAAGGGAAAAGTATTTTTTCGTTTTCGTATGCATATGCATGCACACTTGCACTTGCACATATCATATCTCGTTCTTCTTACCTTACAAGCCGCCGAATACTTACATATCTTCAAAGCTCACAGCTTTGTTAGTTAGCTTTTCAGAATCAGAAATTATTTGTATATGCATGATAATAATAAACATATTCATTCGCTCACACACATTCATGGTAGGGAACGTTGTTTAGTTTGCAATTCTATTGAGTTGCGATGATCACATTTTTATCTGTCTCAGGTCTCAGGATGCTGACATCTTTATGTTTTTATCTATAGGCATTATATTATCCTACCCCCTTTTTCTGTCAATTTTACTAACCTCACAACATTCCTAATGAGCACCCTGTTCATTCTACACCTCTACATGTATTTAACTATTCTTGGATGTACTTATACTGGATGTAGATGTGTACATCCTATTTATGCAAAAAAATATGTACATATAGACTCTGTTCCATGAAATTAGACAAAGGTCCTTTTTGGCTCTCCTGACTAAACTAAAAGATGAGGAGTCTGTGTCCTTTAACTTTGTCATCATTGTTGACCCTAAACACGTTTCCATTCACGAATATTTTTCAAAATATTTCTCTCAAAAATTTCATGGGGAAATTTCGAAAATTTGCTGTTCCGTGAAATTAGACAAAATTTCTGTAGTGGACAAAATTATCCAGATTGCATATGGATCTCTTAGGACGCACCAAATTAGTGGAAAAGTATACATATCGAAATTTCCATTGGAAATTGTTTCATGCGTCCCAGAACCAAAATTTAAATTTAGATTTTAACAGTGTTTTGGACATTTTTCGTGTTTTCCCGCGTTTTCCATCAATGCGTTTGCATAATGCCCAAACGTTTTTTTTGGCAAACCAAATGTGGATTTGAAACACATAACCTATTATTATGTAATCAAACGTGTTAACCGCATTTCAAAATTCGAAGCAGTTTTGAAATGGCAACTATTTTTGCCCTCCCGAAAACGTCAAATATTTATACTTTTCACCTGCTTTCATGTAAAAACTGGGATTCGATCACAAAGTTAAAGGACACAGACTCCTCATCTTTTAGTTTAGTCAGGAGAGCCAAAAAGGACCTTCGTCTAATTTCATGGAACAGAGTTTACGTAGAAAATCAAAAACGTTCACCTAAATTGTTATCACTTACCATAACAAAGTAGCAAATGAGTAGTGAAGACTATCAGTAAAAGAACCCGTCAACGCAGCCCACAGTCTATACAGTATTTACTGAATCTGAAGCTGTCTCCATGTCTGTACTGGACATCAACAAGACCATTAAATACATCAACTACCACACACACGTATACCCAAATCAAAATTGCCAATCTCTATTTTCTTTACACTTACACTGTTGTTCATATACAGAGGCTAATGCAGAGGTGATGTATGCATATCGTATATCAAACATACGCAATTGTTGAATTTTTCTATTCATCTTAGAGCTCCAAGAGAACAAATGGATTCTTTTTGTGTGCATAATTATAGGTGAGCAAGTACGTAATGAAATAAAATGTGTAATACATATTTATGTACAGTGTACAGTTAATATTGTAATAAACAATGGTACAGGAGTACCTTAACAGGGAGCGAGCAGAAGGAGCAAAATTTGTCAATCTGTCCGGAAACCAAA
>JAIUND010005009.1:0-10421 GCA_034699125.1 Gisinianus flammeolus
CTCTCTCTCTCTCTCTCTCTCTCTCTACATTTTGCATTTTCTCCTTCGGAATTCGTTGTGCCATGCAGTTGAAGAATTCTGAATACGGAATACGGAATTTACCGAACAACAAACAAATCCAATTAGCATGTCAAACTGTATATGACTTGCATACAAACAGCCGGGATTACAATGACAATATTTAGAATCCACCAGTGCGAATAGAAATGAGAGAATTACAAGGAGACGGAAACGGTACACGTAAAACTCATACACACTGCATTTTTTTATTTTTAAGCTATCCCACATTGACAGTGTGTAGCGTAGCTAATTCACTTTAATCCTTTGGAGTTTCTCCTTAAATTTTCTCCTCATCCTCATCACCTAAATTCTGCATGTATAATAATAAAAACAACGTGGGTCTCACTTCATAGTTCATACTTCATACATATATTCAAGTCTTTTATCTCTATACACATTACTATTATTATTATTATTATATAAAATGGGTAGAGGGTATCTGTATAGAATCTGAACTCGAGTTTGCATATGTATGTATGTAGTTTCTCTCGTTAACGTGAACAGTTAAGGGATGTATGAATATGCATTTTACACATGGACAAGGAGGATTCATTCTAGATCGTAAATTGAGCTCAACATACAATTTGACATTCAGACATTCAGCAGGAGGTGAGCCTGGAAAAAACTGGAACTGGAACAGAAACAGCTTGCCATTCATGAGAGTTAATGAGCCAAGGAAAAGGTTGCTCTCTGTCTGTATGTATAAGAACATGCACATATCTGTCACATTCTGTACAGGTTTTGCTTCTAATGGAATGTCCATATGCACATGCGAATATAATACATACGATATCACTATGAGGATCGGGATGCTCTGTGTACAATATATTTACATAAGATATATACGTATTACACACTCGTTTAATGCCAATGCCAAAACCAACACCGATTCATCAAGAATCAAGACTCATCTTCGTCAGACTCAAATTCAAACTAAAACTTAAGCTCACAAGTGAATCGAAATTCGAAGTCGAGTATTCGAGTATTCGAGTTTCAGTTTCCATTCAAATCCTCACAACAAGTTCTTCATGCTGAATATCGTCGTACATATAGAAAAAGTGTACTGTTTTCGTATACTTTACAGCAACGTATCTGAGTCTGTGTATTTCACATGTTTTACGTGTTTTTACGGATTTTACGCATTACATTACACGAGGATTAACACAAACGACAACGACTTTTCCTTTTACACTCAAACCTCACGCTCTTTTCTCACTCCCTCTCTCTCTCTCCGCTTTATAATGTCCAATCCTGAGAATTGAGAATGTCACTCACACTCGCAAACCCAGTCTGTTTCTTCTAAATCAAGTCCCAAACAGTCAAATCGTATTTTATAGCTTAGTTAATTATGCATGCTGTCACACTCATTATTTGCTTGGCTCATTGGAAGAGAGAACCGTCCATTGTCATTTGAGTACGAGGTCACATCTACTCATCTACCATCCATTAGCTTCACTATACAAAAATGTAACCAATATCCAAGCTCCAAATGTTCCACATGGGAACATGGGAAATGAAGAATTTAATCAACTAAAATTTTTGTTACACATTCTACAGAGTTTATAGGAATTCCACCATTTTTTTAAAGGGGGGAATCACTCGAAATTGAGGATTGATAATGATAATTTGATTGGATTGGAATATCGAAAATGAAGTTAAACGAACCAAATTACGCGAGGTAAAAAAAATAAAAATAAAGACGACTGTCGAATTCTTGAATGTCGAATTCTCTCGCCCTTTCGGCTTTGTACAATCAAACAAGTTCAAATGTTCACATGTTCAAATGTACATGCATATCGTATGGAAAAAAATCCTTACTCGTGCTCACGATAAAGATGACGATGGATCTGATGAAGAAAAAAAATAATTGGTTGTACAGATACTCAAAGTAAAATTTACCTACACGGAGAGAGAGAGAGAGAGAGAAACTGTAAATCTAATGGAAGTGAGTCTATATAAGGGAAGATGATTTCGAAGAGGGGCAAAAAAAACGGAACTGCCTAATACAAACTAGAGAAACATAATTGAGTCTCAATCGTAGGTAATCGTAATCGTAATGGCAATCCGCATTCGGCGTGTTCCCTCTTCAACTATTCAACATTCAAAAGTTCCTTATTATGTATACACAATTTAAGTTCAAGTTGGAATTCCAATTCTAACAAACTCCACGATCAAATGAGAGCAGCAATACAGACAATAAAAGGGCGACAATTTAAGTCTTATATAAATGTAAAAGGGCATCACATATCGTATCTTACAAACTTTGTTGTTCCTTTGAGAATTCGAGTTCACATCCCAAAGAGAATTGGGATGACACTGCAAATTGTCATTGTCATTGTACGCATTTAATTAGTAAACTACATAAATACAAATGCAAAATCACTAAATACCCTGAATAACTCAGCAGTCTCAGCAGTCTGCCCAGTGAAACTGAAAATGATGAAGAAATATCGTATCAAAGTATATGCAACTGGAGGATGAATGTCAACAAATCCCTTTTCATCATCATGACAATTTACAATTTACGATACAATTTTATATACCCGTATAGAAATTCTTTCTATACATAGAAGAAGAAAGAAGACGAAGAAAACCCGGGCGGTCCATGAATATACAGAGAGAATGTGAGAGCGTGAAGAATTTCCCTATTCAATCACATTAAAATCCCATGAGCTTCATTATAAATCTTCACTGAAGATTCTTCCGTCCTCAGTCATGCTGTATATTTTTCGTATTTGTATTTGAATTTCAAATTCAAAACCACACATACAAAATACTTGGAACACACACACGGAAATCAATGAGGATAGTTCACTGACTGAATGACTTGGGAAATAATGTAAATTGAAAATTGATTAAATTAAAAACAAAAACTGAAATGAAATGAACTGCCTGTGGTTTAATTACAGCTTTTACCAGATGATGTGTGTGGATATGAATTTAGATTGTCGAGTTCATGTGGGGTAATGCAATTAAATGGTAATAATAGTTGACTGTAGTCGAGTCAAATCGAGTGTGTGGGTAAATAAATCATTGTGGTTTAAAGAGTAAAGAGGAACATAATATAATAATAATGATAATAATATTGAAATTGAAATTTAAATGTTTTGGTGGATGTGTATGGACAGTATGGATGTGGATATGGTGGATGTGGATACTTACCGCCATAGAAGAGAAATAGGAGTGCCTTGAGCCCCAACAGACTTTTGTTTAAGCAATTTGGACTACAGGATTTTTTTCTTGGGCTCTGTGGAGTGGATGGAGAGTAGAATGAGGAAGATCCTGGTCCATCCGCATCCAAACCATCATACCCATGGTCTTCCGCACCAGTCAGTCCGTTCATATTATTCCTATTAATATTCGTATTCGTATTCGTACTGGGATTCCTATTAGCAATACTCTCCACGTCTGAAGTCAAAGTCACTTCTCCTCCTGCTTTCTTCTTCTCCTCCTTTCCATCAGCCCTTCCCATTTTCCCTCCGACTATTTTTTTAACCCACCGTCTCTCTCTCTCTCTCTCTCTTTCTCTCAATCACTGTACACAATTTTTATTTTCCAATCTTGAAAGATCTTGAATGTTGAATCTTGAGTTTGAATTGAGTTGAGAGAGAGAGATTTGAGATTTGAAAGTCCTTGGAGTTGGAGATTGAGAAGTTTGAACTGAAAAATCTTGATGATGCTTTTCTTGTTCCTTTTCCTTTCGCTTTCAATTTCAATTTATCGTTAGATTTCAATAAACATTCAACATGTCGATATGGCTATAAGGGAAATATATTTCAATATTAAATATGTCTATGCCAATAAATCTCTGTATATTTTGAGGATGATGCTATCTCAATTCTCAATTCTGAGTGCTATCACACAAAATCTCTATAGATTCTCTCATATAATCTTGAACATTGTATACACACTTAGGAAACTGAGGATGAGCAGTTCAATATCACTCAACTCCTTTGTATTTTCCTTCTTCAAAATTCAAACGCATTGGCTTTTTTTATATGATCACTCTGTGTTTTGTGTGTGAGTATCTGTATATGAGATGCGGGGACTTTTATCTGTAGATTTAATGCAGAGGCCAATGACAGACTTCCTTAAGCTTATTCTTATTCTTATTACAGCTGGAACTCTCAACACTTCATACACTTTCACACTTTCCACACACATCAACAATGATCAAGTCATACATAAATAATCGGATTTCTAAATCCTCTCACTGGAGTCTCTCGTCGTCTTCTTCTTCTTCTTCTTCTTCTTCTTCTTTATATTTCTTTATGATGAATCTTCTCTCTCAGTCTCTCACATTTCTCATTTCGATGTGACCCTCTCCTCGTTTTTTTTACATATTTATTTCCCACTTTCCCACACGATCACGAAATACCTACAACACCGTCCACTTTTTATATACTATACAATTTGTTTCCTGTTAATTCCCCTATTTAAATTTCCAATTCAAGTATACAAATTTGGGAGTCAAATTAGAATTTTCTCACTTTAGTTAAACCGTTGAATTTTTTATCTCGAGAAAAAACTCATGGTTCTTTTCACTTCACGAGAGCACGACGATGATGATGAGAAAATTTTGACGATATCAAAAAATGTAAATGATCGTATAATTTCCAGTGTATATAGTTTCCAGTTAACTCAAAAAACAACAACAACAACACGAAGGCGTTTTAAGGTTTTCACATGTGTATTTTCAATGGGAGGGAAATGAGTACATAATTGAATTACTTTTTGGGTGATTCTCCAATTGAGTTGTGAAATGTGAAAATTACACCAAGAGAACCAAAAGAACCAAGAATTTCAATTGAGATTGTGCATGAAGGTAAATTCACAATACAGAACTACACACAAACGATTTAGATGTAGAAGATAGAGAATAAAACACTGCTGTTGTTGTATATTTATTGTATATATATGTAGAACAAAATGTGCTCAAGAGAAAGAGATTCTCAGCAGGAAACGGAAAATGTCTCTAGAAATTCATGAAAAAATTCCCAGGCCGTAAATATATATGTACGAGAGTTTGAACTCGAAATGAAATCTCATGCTTGTCATCCCTCCGTGATTATGACATGACAACTCTGACAACTTTACACATGACGACGACGATCACTTGATGTTGGTATTGGAATTGGAATTGGAGTTGGAGTTGAAGAGGAGGAATGAAAGACTCGTGGAAAATGCACAAGCACACGCATTGTTATAACATAATATTATTATTACACTTTTATTTGTAGTTTGTAGTCGGAGTCGTCGGCTTATTTCCTATATTTCTATATCCCGTTATCGATACTGTGGTTCTTGAGTTCTTGTGGTTACTGGATGATGAGGATGAGGATGATTTTGTGTGACTGGAACTGTACAAGCGGAAAACGACGAGTGGTTTGTCTTTGTCTTTGTCTTTCTACAGACCAAACAGTTAATGATTTGACCGGGACCGGAATAAAATCCTTGAGCATCCCTTTTCCTTTTCTCTTCGTTCCTTCCGGTTGTGAACATTTGTAATGTTCAATCTAAATACAAGTGGGAATTCAATGTTAAATTCACACTCTGTCATTAGTCATTAGTCATTATCATTATTATTACAACACAAGTAAATTATACACTTGTACACATGGAAAATCTACAATTTGAAATCACATTTTGAACACACACAAACGAAAAAAAGGTATAAAAGACGAAAATGAGACGAAAAACGAACCTCGAGCAATTTAACAATTCGGCAATTTAGCAATTATTTGAAACATCAGTATGGAATTTGAGAGTTTTATCGTACAAACACAACACATACACAGAAAGAAATATAGAGGCAGACAAACACTCACTCACTCACACACAAGTTGTTCAACTTGTTCTTGTCTACACAGAAATGGATTTGGTATGGAGTGGAGATGGAGAGTGCTCTGAGTCGTGAATTTTTCAAGCTTGAGGTTTCTCTCTCTCTGCCTCTGTCTCTCTGTCTGATTCTGAGTCGGACGATGAGTTTATATTCTGATTATGCCCGCAGCGAATTTGACTTCGACTTTGACTTGAAAAGTCTTGAGAGTCGACTTTGCTTAGACTTTTCTCTTGCTCAATTCTCCTGCTAATACCAACAACTGAACAACCAACACAAACACTAATATAAATACAAATACAAATAAGTAGGATTCGAGTAGTAAACTCGAGTAAAGGGAAAGGAGGAATATTATATTATAGGTACAGGCAGATATACAGATATGAAAATTTCCATGCAGTTGCAGTCAGTCAGTATTCAGTATATTATGAGGAGCTCTTTCCCTTGGACTCACTCACACAACCACCAACACACCAATGACACCAACACTAAATCCAAAACTCCAACACCAACACCAAAATACTGTACTTACACAAAATACAGGCACAACGCGAAAACAACAAGAACAGCCGCCGACGTATAGCAGCATTAGCAGCAGCAGCAAATACAGCAACAGTCAGAGTCAAACTGAACAGTCAAATTGAATGCAACAGCTTTTCAAACTTTTCGTACAAATTCAAGTAAGTACGTTCATTCTCGTTGGCGTTACGTTACGTGACGTTACGTTGCAATGCAGCAGTGCAATTGCAGCTCCATATACCAAAAATTCATCCTCCTCCTGCACACATAACACTAAAACACTAATCGTCAGTAGAGACTTTGTCGAGACTCCAAAGGAGCGAAGGATGCGAAGCGGTCTGTGACCAATCCACACACACACAATACATAGAAATTCTCTGCCACCAACACAAAGCAATTCCCTTTGAATTATTATTATTTCTTCTTCTCTCAATGTCTCCGTTTCTTCTCCTTTTCCTTCTTCCTCTTCCCTCTCTTAGTCTCTATAACACTTGCGTCGTTACCGTCTCTCTCTCTCTCTCTCTCGGTATTTCAGTATTTCGGTCTATCTCTATCTCCGTCTCAGGTCAAAGTGTATTACGAATATTCCGCATTCTTTTTTTTATATTTCATTTCACCAAACGGATTCTGGCTGGAATTCTTCACTTTTTCCTTTTGAATCTATTCTCTCTCCTCTCTTCTCTCTTTTTATCTTGTTTGTCTCCCCCTTCAAAAAAAACCTTATTAAATCTTCCAAACAGTCTCTCAATTGCTTCACTTACGAATACTCGGGAATTTTTTTTTTTTGTTGTTATATGTACTTTACATTTACACATTTTACACACTGCTGTGAAAGAGTGCTCCAGTTCTGGTTCTGGTTCTATACAGAACTCTGCGGTTGTTCTCTCGTTTACTCCTTTCCAATTGCCCCTATAATACGAAATACGACCGGCATCTCGTCTTACTCTTAAATCTTCCCTAACAATCTATGGAAATTCCAGCCGTCAATTTATATGAGGCATGAGCCACGAGGATGAGCATAGGGATGAGGATGAGGATGAGGATGAGGGCGAGAGCCAAAAGCCAAAAAGATACCCAATATGTAATTTAACCATGTATGTATATTTATCGTGTGTACACCGAGGAATTCCGATTTCCAGTAGACAACAAAAATGTACGATATATACAAATGTCAAGGACAATTCATTTACATTTCGGGAATTTAGAATTTAGACTTCAAATAAAATGGCAGATTATTCGGTAAATTGAAAGGCGCAAAGTTGTCGAGTCAACACATTTGCCCCGGATAAAAAAAACGGAAATTGTGCATGGGTTTTGATGTTGAGTCAGCCGTTTGAGGTTGAGGTTGAAGTTGAAATTTGAATGGAATATAAATTATTTACTATCTCATAACTTGTACATTTGTATTTAAATTCAAAATTCGGAATTCGAATTCGGCCATTAAACGTTGGTGTGTTGTGTTGTGTTGTCGTCATCGTCATCAGATGAATACAAATGAAGTTTCCATTCGGCATTCTGGTAATTACTTCAACGCCATATATTTTCCTTTTTATCATTTGTCGTACTTTTGTATATTATTTATCATTTTAATTACTCTGCAATATACCTGTATAATGTTGGTTGGAAATGCTGGAGCTTCATTCTACAATATCTGTCACTGATCCTATCAATTTCAATTTCAACTTCAACTTCCACCTGTGCATTTTTTCCTCTTTTCCCCCCCTTTTTCACCAAATACACTTTATAAAGTACATGTACTTTAGACATGGTTTTCTCCTTGTTGTTATGTCGTTGTCTTTTTGAAAACCTGTTGGTGAAAATCCTCCAATAAAATATTGTAATTCTTAAAAGTCTTCACTCAGTCTCTCATTTACATTATTTAACATGGGATTTTAGTGCTCGTTACTTGTACATGATCTTCAACACACAGCAGTTCATAAATGGCATATTTTTTCTATGCAATGCAGGGTGTCAAAAACTTTTTATATTATTTTATTTGACTATATATGTATATTATATTCTCTATACAATACAAAGTCTGTCGTCTGCATTCAAGTGCAGCTTTGAACTCACTTTTGTATTATGTAAATATTAATAATCACTTTAATACTCGCAACTTTTCCACTGTGTATTAAACGCAGAAATAGAAATGCTGTTATATATCTGTACCTATATATCTAAAAAAATCCAAATGTACAGAGTCAAATACAGATAGCAATCGCCCAAAGAGATGCAAAAAATTGTTTTATAGGGTTTCTATACTTTGTGGTTTTGTGGCTGCAATTTAAATTACATAATTATTCTTGCGTAATGCGTAATGGAATTTAAAGATTCTTTCATTTGAAATTCTATATTAAATTGCTACTCGAATCTCGAATACTAAAAAAAAAAATATCTGCTGCTCCTCTTGAATTTTAATTCATCTCGAAATGCAAATGGAAATGCAAATACAAATTGTGAATCGCAAATACATATTGAATCCCAATAATTTCCAAATGATCAGACAACAAGATATCAAATATCAAATTCCCAATGATTTTTCGCCAAGCACACGATTTTTCGTAAGTAAAAATGACAAAAAAAAGTGTTCAATCTTCAAACGTGTTCAAAAGTTTTGGAAGTGCGAATTTTTTTCACTACATACCTACCAAAGAAAAAAACTGGATGAATTCCGCAGTTTGATTTTTTTCGACAGCATAAACTATCTCATTAGCTAATTGAAATGGAAAGGACGTTGAATTACGATCAGGAATTACGATAATTTGAATTATGCATGTGTATTTTGAATTTTGAATACCCCATTTATAAATCTCAATTGATTTTTCATCTACGTGGGGTTGATTTTTTGGAGCAACGTGAAGTAAAAGAAGAAGAAGAAGAAGCCGGAACGAATTTGTATTATCGTTGACGAGAGAGAGAGAAAAGTGAAGAAAAAAAAAAGAAATTTATCCTGGAGGGAAATTGTAGCTCTGAAGATTTTGTAGCTTGTCATCATGATGAGCCACGAAAGTGTCTGAGACTTCTGAGAGACAGACAGAGAGAGAGAGAGACGGAAGACGTGATTGGGATAAATACATTGTGAAAATGAAAGTATTATTAATAGCCAAAGGAGTAGATATATGGAAAAGGTATTCACTATTCAATAGTCGATATCTGTATCTGATTCTGTTTCTGTACACGCACATCACATGAATGAGAATATCTATCTATATGGAATGGACTTATGGATGAAGGGGGAAATGAGCAAATTAGCGTCTTGGTCTCGTCTCTGTATTCTGTATTCTGAATTTTGTATTATATTATTAGCACTCTTTGTGCATTTAGCATGAAGCTTTTTAGCAAATGTTCAATTCGACAGTTAACAGCATCCTTCTCGTTTACATTCTATGCAGATGATGATGAGAATGTTTCACTGTATATATGTCATTGTATTGACAGGATTTTAATTTACAAACAGATACTTAGACTGACAGAGCCTCAAGCTCTCTCTCCAATTGACAATCTTTATTTAGATTTCAACATTGTATATACATAAGATATACTGAGAGATTGTATATATGAATACGAATTTGGAATTCCACATGCTTTCCCATTTTTTTTTGGTTTTCTGCACTCTCTGTAACCGGTACGAAAATAATACACTTGATGATCTTAAATTGTTTCCACATGTCCAACTACAACTACACTACTTCCACCACTCTATATACAAGCAACTCTATAAAAGATTTACACAGTGTAGAAGTATAGGAAATTCTTAGAAAATCCAACAAATGATGAGTACTAACTTTGATAAGTAGAAGAAATATTTTAATTTCAATTTCAAAGGTCACTATCCATTTTGGGGCATATATGGGCCCCGGGAAAATCAAAATAACTCGACTCTGCAAAGTTTTTTGCGAGATTTGTAAAGCGATTTGACGACTCTAATGTGAGCTCTAGGTAAAATGTTCTGTACACATAGTATGTGGCACGAATATAAATGCCGTTTTTATCGCGCGGCGTT
>JAIUND010005010.1:0-10419 GCA_034699125.1 Gisinianus flammeolus
TTTTTAATTTAAGATGTTACATTGTACTTTTTCAATGTGTGGAAATAGAACGGACCAAAATACAGCAATCCAGCGGATTGGAGTTTTAGTAGAATGATAACCCGGCATTTCACCACAAAATGCTCTGCGGAAGCCAAATAGTCCCCTTTAAAAAAATTAAAAAGTGACCTGTGGCACAAGTTTGACGATTTCAAATTACGATTTCTTATTATAAACATTTATGAAGAATCTTACAATTACTAACGCAAGTTGTTAAAGTTGTTCCACAGGTCACTTGCCATAGCGTTATGATTAATGAAAATCTCAATTTTGTGCTCATTTTTGACAACGAATTTCTGAAAAACGAAAAGTCAAAAATTAATTCCACTTTCAGGAATGGTGTTTATGGTGATGTGGAACTGTTGTCAATTTTTTTCAAAATTAAAAACAGTCATGAAATTCTACTATAAAATTACACGAATTCTTCTTCATATATACTTATATTGTGAATATTGACTTGAGAGACCTTACTATTATGGTGTCGGGACTTTCTAATTTCTGTTATTGTCCAGCTATGTTCCTTGTATGTATCTGTTTGGACTTTGTTTTCCATTGAGAGATTTATAAAACCCTGAACTTGTTTGTCATTCACAGAGGTATACAAGACCATGAACTTGTTGTTTATTCACGGGCATATATAAGACCAACTTTGAGTCTTCTAGACTTCACTTTTTATTTGTAATTCCAATAAATAACTTTCAATTTAAACTACTGACTGAGTGTATAGTAGTCTATCTTACTCATCCGATTTTTTCCTCACAGAATTAGACGCAACACGATTGAGGATTGAATATTGACAATAAGCAACACTGAAAAGAAGCAAGTTCAAAGAAATGTGTGAAAATCCTCTCTCAATCTATTTTTCCATTTGGAGTCAGTATCATGTGATTCCTCTCTCTAATATATATATATATACACAGAACTCTTGTCGCTTTTCTCATTCTGTCTGTGTCTTTCCTCAAGGTCTTCCACACTCAACACGATGATGATGATGCGAATGTACATGCTCTGAATGTATAAATAAATCAAAAGGCTGACAATGAGATAGCAATGCATATACAATTTATTCCACACAGACAGAAATCCACACTCCACTTTTATATTGCTGCTGTAAATGGCTCACCGTTTGAGTTTGTCCATCACAGATTTTTCACAAATGTGAGAAACAAACAAGAAAAAACTCGTCAATTTCTTTTGGCTCGACATATTTTTGCTCAGAGATTTCAATTTTGCCATCTCATTTGCACTCGCTCACGTTCACTCCAAACTCTAGTACATTCCATATATATCTGTATATATATCTATAGTCAAAAATATACACGGGCAAATCATATATATGTATACACAAAATTCCGGGGATTTTAAAGTTAATTGTGAGGGAAAAGTGTGTGTGGAATTTCGTACAGTGAGTTTGGAAATCTGTGAGAACAAAACAAGGCAAAAAATCAGAAATTCCCGCCGGAGAAACGTTGTAAATTTGTTAATACATTTATTTAGAAGACTTAGGCTGAAGACTGATTTTGAAATTGCTTGAAGAAAACATCATGGAAACAACGAAATTCCTTGAGCCGGAGGAAAATGAGCGGGAAATTGATGGGAATAGTTCTTCCGTGAAAATCCTGCCGAGGAAATTATCATACTCAATTGATGATGAAAAGGAAAAGGAGCAAAAATTCGCGAAAGGTGACAAAGTGATTGGGAATTTTAACGGAAATGGGCTTTTGTTGTCCTCGGCGGTTGTGATTGTGGAAGAGGGCCTCAAACAACCCTTGAGGATGGAGAAAACAAAAAAAACGAGGGAACGGGCCGGATGGAGACGATACATTGGGATTTTCTATGCTCTAATGGCCAGTTCAATTTTCTCCTTGGGGCTCCTGATCGTGAAATATTTGAAGGGTTATCATCCGTCCAGTAAGGCTATCTGGGGGTTTCAAGGGATCCTCCTTCCCAGTATTTTCCTCATCCTCCACTCGGTTTTCCTTCAGAAGAATAAAGCCCGGATTTTCCAGTCCATTCTCCCACTTTGTCAGGCAGACAAACTCAAAATATCCGCCTTTTTATTCGTAAGGACATGAACAAGAACAAGGCAAAGAGCACACACATTAACTGACATCAGAAATCCTTGAAATTCAAGGCGTGAATAGTTAGGTTAACCAAAATCATTGTTTTTATTTGACATTTAAAAGTTGCGCGCGTTCACGGGCTGTACCGCGGTCATCCTTCAATTCTACTCACTCAAATATATTGACATGGCCGATTCCACAGTCATCACGTTCAGGTACATATTTTTCGAGAAAATGCAAACGCCAATAGTTTTGAAACAATTCTCATTTAATGTAATATTTAATTCAATTTAATGTCATTTAATATTAAAATATATATTTCAGTTCGCCGGTTTTTGTCACTTTCCTCGCCTTTTTCTTTCTCAAAGAGAAATTTGGAGTGATGAACGTGGTTTGTGCTCTCGTGACGCTCCTTGGCGTCATGGTCATTTGTCGGCCACCTTTTCTCACTGGGGCTGAGGAACTTGACATGGATGTCCTGGTGAGTTGCTTCGTCATTTTTTGAATTTGGTGCCTTTTTCTAATTAAAATCCCCAAATTCCCCCCAAAAACCTGCTCACAACCGAACTGTGGGATTTGAATTCTGAATTCCCAAGAGGAATATTAAAGTGAAATTAGAATAATTTAATAATTCCCGCTGAATTTGAATGTTTAAATTGATGATTTTTCGTAGCGAGTTAATTGATAATCAATAATAATAATAATAATTTGGATTTAAAGATTGGCGCGGGTTTGGCGTTTGCATCAATGACGTTTGGGAGTGGCGTCTTTCTGACGCTCAGATTTTTGAGGGAAGTCAATCATTCGGTCGTCGGTACAAGTCTAAACGATTGGATTTAATTGGAATTAAATTTGTTTTTTATATATTGCACCTTTTTGATGCAAAGCAAATGTTGAAATTCAAAATTTGGTGGGATTTTTTTATTAGGATTTTTCTTTGGGCTTTACGGGACGATCGAGTCGGGCATTATTTGTGTTTTCATTGGGATTTTTGAGCTGCCAAAGACGGATGCGGATTGGGGCCTCGCCATTTTTGTGTCCGTCATCACATTTTTTGGACAGCGTGAGTTTTAGGAGCGGGAAATTTGAAGACATTTTTTTTTTTAAATAATTGCATTTTCCGAGAGGAGAGAGAAATTGTCGTAATTGTACATATACTGACGTGAACTAATTTGTTTATGTACATATAGTTTGCATGACATTGGCGTTGAAAAATGAAGAGGCGGGAATCGTCGCGCTCTGTCGAAGTTTTGATGTGGTTTTCTCTTTCATTTGGCAGTTTATTTTCCTCGGAGTCAACCCCACGCTTTTCAGGTAATCTTATACAAATAAAAATGGGGAAGATGAGATATTTTCTATAAATTTCCCATGTTTTGCCGGCCAAAAATCAAGGATGAATATGGAAATTTGTGTTTGAATATTTACGCGCGTAGTGTTTTGGGCTCGGGAATTGTGATGTTTGGTGTCATTCTCATTTTCTTCCGGAAATATTTGATGATGCTCCCTCAAAATCATCCGAGACGACAAACTTTCTGTCTCATCCTCAAGTAAATCCGGAAAACATAAGACTTTGAAAATTGAAACGAATTAAATGAACGTGTTTTATGCGGAAAATGAAAATTGCTCAAAAATGTATCGGATTTTTTTAGTGTGCTCAGCCAAAAAAAGGCATAAAAAATTTACTCTAATTCCAAATCAAACGAAATATAATATAATAAATTGAATTTTTCATCATGCAGGACATGATTAGTTAATAAATGTTTAATTTCATTAAATATTAATTTTATCAAACTAAAAACGGCAGGAGTTTCAAAGAAAAAAATTCAAAAAAAGTTTGGTGTGTATAATTGCGGGCTTTAATTAAAAAAATCACTATGCAATTCTCTGAATCATATTTAAATAATAGTTGGTGAATTTGCTGATAGGAAATTTCAATGGAACTTTGAGAAAAGGTGCATGGAAATGAAAGTTTTTGTTTGGATTTTGGTATTTTCTACTCATTCAGCAGAAATAATGGACTGGATGAAGGATCCAATCAGATACTGGACAAATTGAGTGATGATATTCTCAAACCACGAGCTCAACCTCATCTCGACATTATTGTGCACAGTTGGCAGGTCTCTCGAAGCTCCATCTTGCGGGTAGTCCTCTGTTTCTGTTCTTTCATCGCCGTCCCCATATTTCAATGGAATCGGCACCGGCTGAATCGGCTCGTTTTTTGAATCCATCATCCCGCCATCATTTTCCATACGGTTGTTTTCCGCGTATTTCTCCGTCAAATTCAAATTCTCTGTAGAATTCTGAGTGGAATCTTCTGTGTAGCCTTCACTATAATTTTCAGTGAAATTTTGAGTGGAATCTTCTGTGTAGCTTTCACTGTAGTTTTCAGTGAAATTTTGAGTGGAATCTTCTGTGTAGCTTTCACTGTAGTTTTCAGTGAAATTTTGAGTGGAATTTTGAGTGTAGCTTTCACTATAATTTTCAGTGTAATTTTGAGTGGGATCTTCTGTGTTGCTTTCATGGTCCAAAATGATTTCCATCAGTTCGGACCTCCAAACTGCCAGGTGGTACTCCACATTGCGCGCAATTTTAATCGTTCCATCCTCGTTCTCACCCATTTTCCTCCACCTCAATTCCGCGATATCCAATTTAAATTTGGTTTCCACTTTCCCGCTCGATTCCTCCTCTTGAATATCCAACCGGATCAAATTCTCTCGTGCGGCTCTCTTGAATCCCGCCCACAAATCCACAGTATTAAGTTCCAAACTATCAATATCAATATCGGATTCCCTGAAAACTCCAAATTCCGCGTCGGCGTTGTCGTCAACGTCAGTCTCGGAGTCATTCCAAGACTGACTGTTGCCATTGTCAATGTCATTGTTTTCGTTTTCGTAGTCATAGTCGTAGTCGTAGTTGTTGGTGCAGAAAATTGGTGGATCAGGCGTCAAAACGGTCCCATTTGATTTCATCTCCCTTTAATATTTCGAACCCACACACACACAAACCACAGTTTTTTTTTAATCTCGACATTTTATATTTTGAATCAATTGTGTGGAATGAAAAAAAAACAGCCGAAACAATTGAAGAAAAAAAAACGTGGGATTGTTTTTGTTTTTGAAATTCTGCAAAAATTTACCCAGCGGCTTTGATGGCATCCACGGCCAAGTCGAAATAGAAAAGGTCCGTGAGGTTCATCAATTGACCTAGATTTGACCTCAAAAAGTGTCGTCTTGGGTCATCATCCCTTCTCATCAATTCATTTGGCGGGCTGAGATGAACAGCCTCGCAACCTGTACACTTCGGAAAAGCACTCTCCTACGGATTTTTCGCATAACATAATATAATATATATAATAATAGAAATCCTTGATTAATTTCTCAAGGTTTTCCCCGGGAGATTTTTGGAAATGTGTGTACGTACATGCATATTTTTTTGATATTTTAAATTATATATACCGTGGAAATGGTGAACCAAGTAAAGCCATTGGACAGGGAATAATTGAGATTTGAAGCCTGTTCCAGTCCTTTGGAAATGTGGGCGATGGAGCCGACCATGAAAAATGTGGTAATATTCTCCATGGTGACCAGAGATTGGATTTGATCCTTTAAGGCCGGACCCTCACAGTTCAACCGCTGGAAAATCCGGTGGCCTTTTAAGTCCCGGAAATTCGTTTCCATTTCATAGGTCAACCCTTTAAAAAATAAAATAAACTATATATATAAATATTCACATTCAAGCACACACAAATACATAAAAAAAGTACACTCATGTATTTAAATTTAGCGCGGCTCCATTTGAATAGAAGAATGTTCGAATTGTCACCATCACCAAATTGTTCCCGGTCGAGGAGGACCGCCACTGCATCCACTGGATGGTTGTGGTAATGCTTGTAAGTGAGAATGGACTTAATTGATTGGAGCAGAGTCACTTCTGGCGGGGTGATTTGAATCAGGTAATTCCTCTCGAGCGCCGACAAGTTCGTCCAAGGCCTTCAAAAATTTCAAACAAACATTCATGTATACGTTGACCTTTGACCTTTCATTGAATATGGGAAACGGAGGGAAATTTGAGGATTTGGATTTGAATTTTAATGCGCGGTTTGTATATATTTACGTGGGTTGATTTCCACCGAAAAACGTGGTGGCGATCGTCGGGATTTGACGGCTCCGAGTTGTGTACTTGACGAAATTAGAATTGATGTCCTCACGAGTGAAATCAATAGCAATGTCCGGCCGTTCCTTCACATCCCGCATCATTATTTCGTCCACGCCGTTACACGCTGTACAGTCCAGAGGAATTGCGGGATATTTGAATATTTGAATTTGAATTTTTGAATTTTGAATGTTCAAAAGGAAATGTACATATAGATTAATCATTCATAATATGAAGGACGGACGGAAGGCTTGACCTATGACCTTTCGATCGTTCGTGGGAGGAGGAGGACTTACTTATATTTTCAAGGGACTCAATGTCATTGGTCAAGTGGTCATAGAATATTTTGTGAACAATTCCCACGGAGATCCCCTCCTCCATTTTATTTATGTAGTCCAAGGCCAGGTCAAATAAAGGCACCGTCGTGGCCGTGTCATAGAAAAAAACTGTGTGTCCATGAGTATAAAATATTGATTCAAATTTTGAATTATTTACCCGGCAAATGCGGATTTCAATTGATAATTAAAATTGGGAAGTGAATATGTACACACAAATTTGATATTTTCTCTCTTAATAAATGTGATGAGAAACGTACGAATATTCACGGCAGCAGTGGGATTTTCATTCGGATTCAGATTTGAATTTGAATTTGAATTTCCCTCCTCCAAACTTCTGCCTTGAACGATCTTCAGAGAAACTGTATTCAGTACGATCACAAAGACCGCCAAGTTTTGGGAAAACATTTTTCTGCTTGCCTCCGCGCCAGTCTTGAAAACTTGAAATTGAAAATTGAAGGAGCGCAAACTCGAAAATTCTATTCGTTTTATAATGTGGATAAATCCTTGTCTGTGAGAAAACAGCGGGAATTTACAGAAACAAATATAAGCGTTCAGTCTCTCTGATTCAAAAAATCCCTGGTCTTTTAAATAAAATGATTGATGACGAAAGAAATGATCTCATTTATACCAGTTTTTTTTGTCACTGTTGCTCTTGATTTTTTTGGCATGATGGCGAGCCATGATTTTGCTTTTTCCAAAGGAGAAAGGAAAAAAGATGACAAAAAATAAATAAATGAACTTCACGACTTTTGAGGGAAATCGTGAGCTCTTTAGCATTTAGCTCTTTTAGTTTGAAAATCCACTGTCAAATCTCTCTCTTCTTCACAAATACGAGTTGTTTTCCGTGGGAAATGTCAAATCAATCATTTTTTTACATATCGTCTGTTAAGTTCACGAAGGAACTATAACGATTTTCCTTAATTTGTGGAAATGCGACTAACTGCGTCCGTCTTCGTGGGTAAAATTCTGACAAAATTGAGGGTGACAGAAAAGGTCATGGCAGACAATAATGTCGAAGGACCCACAGCCCCATCTCCAGCCATTTGACCTTTGCAGCAGGTCAACGAAATTAAGGAAAATAATTATAGCTCGTTTGTGAACTTAACAGACGATATATACGAATTGCGATGAATGTCAATGGGAAAATGGGATTTCAATGAGCAATTACTTTATTTGTCCTTATTCGTTTGTCATGGATTTTGACTCTATCTATATATACCCGGATATATGCCCGGCCGAAATGCTGCTCATTCCAATTCCAATTGTCTGTGGAGTCTCCAATCGTGCTCCTGCCTTCATTTAAATACTATATATATTGCGTTAACCTTCAAAATTCAAAGCTCAAATCTTGAATTTCGCATCCTTTCCACATACTTTCCACACTTATATATTCAAGTGTGGAGCTCTTCACGTTTGACAATTCATCTCAATCTACAATCTACATTCTACATACCATAAATTCAAAAAAGCATTCAAAAATCCGTTTCTTTTGTGTCATGACTCATGTGGTCGCAAGGTTCACACATTTCCACAGTTCTGTTAACAATACTAACAATAAATTTTTAAATGAGAATTTAAATACTGCACTCTCTCTCTCTCTCTCAACAAATCAAAAGTCAATCTATACTGAAAAATTGGACATAATTCCAATTGACATTTTATGCATATACAGATATAGTACAGGAAAAACACCAAAAAAATGTGCTCTGCGGCCGAATGGCCGTGACGAATGATAATGATATAAATGAGGGGATTTTTTCCACTAAAAAAGTTGTAATTGGGGCAACTAGCAACAATAAAAATCCACATCCCATTCCCATTTTCCCATATCGTCTGTTAAGTTCACAAACGAACTATAAGGATTTTCCTAAAATTTGCGGAAATGCGTCTGCGTCCGTCTTTGTGGGTCAAATTCTGAACAAATTGAGGGTGACAGAAAAGGTCATGGCCGACAATCATGTCGAAGGACCCACAGCTCCATCTTCAGCCATTTGACCTTTGCAGCAGGTCAACGAAATTAAGGAATACAATTATAGTTCGTTTGTGAACTTAACAGACGATATGTTTTTCCACATTTTTTGTAATTTTCCATTTCCCATTTGAAATTTGAATGGAACGGAAAGGTTTGTTGAAAGTTTATTGGAAAGTTTCCGGGAAAGTTTCCGGGAAAGTTTCCATCATTTAACATATTTCCCTCTGCTGTTTTCCGTTTTGCAAGTTTTCCAACAGTGTTTGTTGGAACTGTGGAACTCGACAAAACAAAAATCTGTCTTTGTACCTCTGACACTTGCATTTCCTGTGTGCGTATTACATACGATATATATAAACAATAAAATTTAAGTTCCATCCTTATAGAAAGCGACGCATCAGAATCAGAAAACAAAATTGAGCAGATGATTCTTTTTTTTTTCTCCCCAAAAACTTGTATACAATTTCCTTTCTGAATTTAATTCCCTATACAGCAAATAAATAAAAAGAATCATCACCATTCTGCGTAAAGTGTGAGTGAGGATTTTTGTCTGTTCCTATATATTTTCCTCTCGTATATACATTGTAAATCCAAGCGACAAACAAGTTTTGGTAATGGTGTGTGTGCGAAACATGAACAATCACAAAATCATCATCATCACACTACTCAATAATTCTCGTTGAGAAAGTAAGAGGATTTGAATTTGAATTTGAATGTAAAGGGATAGAATTTTTTTTTTAGTTGACTGTATATTGATCTTCTTGAGAGTGTGAGAATGTTGAGCACATCACACACATATTGGAAAGTGATGACAAATTCAAGTTCGAGACCTACAAAAATCCCAGTAGACCACACTCACACACACACACAATTACACGCACACGTATAAATGAAAATGAAAGGGAAAACGAGAATGAAGCGAGTGCGACGTCCTCAGAATTGCAAGACAAAACCACAATAAACACAAGCCAATTTCAAATTTCATCACTGTGCATTTTGTTTCATCCTTCTCATTCCCTTTTCTTTGAGCAACGGAGAAACAACCAACAAAAAGTATACAAAGGTTTTCCTGCTGTGCGCGGGGTTAAATAAACAATTAAATCTCTCTCCTGTGGAGTCACACTTTTGACACAGTGGACGAATCCCACATAGCCAACAAAATTATATATCGAGGAGGAAATATGGAAAAGAAAAAGAAACAATCACAAGTGTTAGACAGGAATTCGGGGAATATTTTTACAACTTCAAATTCAAATGTTGGTTTTGGTTGTGATGTCATTTTGATGTTGAGTCTCCTGGTGAGCGGACACATTCAGAGCTCCGTTGCCACTCCAACAACAACTGTCACCACCACCACTATTTTACCCGCCGGGAAAACGACAGATTTGAATTCCAATTTAAATTTGACCACGGAGAGCCCACAAGTCAACTTGAAGGAGATTATAGGACCAGTGAAGAAGCCCTTCACCAATTCCTCAAGTCCTCCCGAGCCCATTCAAAAGGATGGCAGATTTCAAGGTGCGCGCACTTCAAAAAAAAAACCCGTTTTTTTTTGTTTTTGACTATAAAAACTCGGAAATGTGACGAGGACATTTCCCCCATTTGAAATTGAATTTTGAGGAACTTTCTTTGTTGAATTTAAATGAATTTCATTCAATTTTGTGAATTTGATTGATTTTTAATGACTTTCATGGAATTGCATTGAATTTCGTTTATTTTTTTGAATGCTATTCATTTTTTTTTTAATTTGATTGAATTTGATTAAATTTGGTGAATTTGATTGAATTTTAATGAATTTCCATGAATTTTACTGAATTTTGTTGAATTTCATTGAATTTTAATGAATTTCCCTGAATTT
>JAIUND010005011.1:0-10415 GCA_034699125.1 Gisinianus flammeolus
ATGACATACTAGAAGCACTTTTATGTAGCTCAACTCCTTCATACCAAATATCATTTCATGTTGAACCACCTACGTAGTTGGAGCGAGCAAGAAATGGGATGTGCCACTTTGCATCCTTCTTGCCAATCATAAATTGCATCCAAATGACATTAATCGAATCCAGATGTGAAAATCCAAGTAAAACTCTTGGAATCTGGAAAACAACGTGGGAACAATCTGCAGTTTTCTTCAAAGGGGGACTGGATGTTCGTAATCTTATGTTCACTAAACAATACAATTTCCAAACAATCTGTCTTCCTTTCAAACTTGAAAGTCACTTCAAATCAAATTCAGAGTTACTTTACTTCCTTACTAATCTCTGTCATGTGAACACGTGTATTTTGTTAATTAACGTTTGCTAGCTAATTATTGGTAAGAATATAATTTAACTTATGACATTATGTAATTTGAAATATTATCCCATGTAAATACTAATGGTTTTTGTGTACACAGACTGACGAAGACAGCCAATGTGCTAGTCGAAAGCTCGCTTAACAAAGAATTCACGCAATCTACTCTTCTCTCAAATTTACCAAATTTATTAGAGGTAACACAACTTCGAACTTATATAAAGAGTATAACTGATAAATTTGATTCCCTATTGGAAAATGTTACAGATTCTGAAAGTATAGCTTTTGGTTGATCTAAACTATAAAAGATTGTATCTGCGAAACCCGAGGAAATTAGAACAATTAGAATACTCAAGAAATAAGTACATATAATAGAATCTTTACCTCTTATCGTTAATAATTTTTACATGTAGATCGTTATATTTTGCAAAGTTTGGAGATTGGGGGATTTTACACATGGTACAATTACTATTATGACTGATCTTGTGTACATATCTCGTATGTTCAATCGATTGGGAGTGTTCATTCGAAGGGTTTTTGATGTTAAATATAACCCCAATTTCCTTTAAAATACGGAATGGGAACTTACATATTACCAAAGATGGGTTTAATCAACAAACCCTCAACTTTGTTTTCATCTATTTTCAGAGGTTAATTCAGTTATTAAATGGGTAAGTAAGGTTAAAAACTAAGGTATTTTCTCGTATTTTGGTTTTCCTGTAATTTGGGGTGTTGACGAAAAGTGAAATGATGTAAAATTTTGGTGTAAATGATTTGTGAAATGGTTAATTCAATTTTTAAATGTTTAAAATGGGATCAGAATGAAAGTGATGTCAAAACTACTAAGGAATTTACTCCCGTATTTGACTACATTATACCACCACTCGTACTACCACTCGTACCACAATGCTGTAAAGTTCACTTGGGACCATGAAAACTCGTTCACTGTAGCCAGATTCACTTGTAGCTGATCATAAGGAAATTCACTTATGTGCGAATGAGGCATGTTTGTATGATCGGTTCTTATGTATACAAAAGGTCATTTATTTAGTAAGTCTATAAAAGCAGACGAGTTCATTCTGTAAGTATAAATATGTTTACAGCTTATAGTAAACAAGAAAACAGCAAACCTTCCAGCGACCTACACTATTGTACATAGTACTCCTCATAAAATATTGACTTTAAAGAATTGGGACCGGGTTAGTATGCATCTCCCTACCAGTTTCTTCCCATTAACTGGGTTCCCCATCATTCAGTTTCAGTCCGTTAGTTTTCGCTCAACTTGTTTCCTACCAGGAATTCAGTTTCCCTCTTTTCTCGTTTCTCCCGTTAACTGGTTCCCCCGCTAATCCTGTTTTTATCCTTTTATTATGGCCCCTCCTCTCATCAGCTTAGCCCCCCCCCCCCCGTTGGTACTGCTTCTCTCTGTTCGTTCATCCCGCGTCAAATCAATTTGTTCAAGCAGTCCCCGCATCACCAAATTGGTTTCCCCCTGTCAACTGATTTCCTTGCAGTAATTCAAGTTCCCCTTTTCTTGCTATCGTACGGTTAGTTGATTTACCCATGTAACTGATTCCCCCTAAACTGGTTTATCTCCCCCCGTTAGTAATTTACATTTAATTGTTAGTTCCCCCCGTTAATCCCCCCGCTAATGCTGTTTCTACCCTTTAATATAGCCCTCCCGTCAATTTAATTTCTCCCGTTAATTGGGCTTCTCCCGTTTACCTTCTCACAGGCTTTTACATCTACGGCTCGGACCAGTTTTGGTTGTCGTTTGCATACGTTACGTACATATGGAAGTCATAGAGAAAACATGTTTATTCAAACGACAACCAAAACTGGTCCGAGCCGTAGATATAAAAGCCTGTGAGACAGTATATCTTTTCCCTCGTTAATCGGGATTTGTCCTTTTAATTTCCACCCCTATGAATTGAGTTTTCTATCGTAAAGTGGCTTCCCCCCGCAAATTCGTGTAAAAAGTCATTTTAATTAAATTTTAATTAATTATAATTTCCCTCAATAGCCTTTCAAAAGTTCCACAGTTTTTATCCAGTACTCTAACTTTTTTGCACACGACCCTTTGCTACACTCCACATATCTGTTGTCATCTCATTTGGTAGTATAGTGCAGCACTATACTAAAATTATTGTAGTCTAGTAGTGCAGCAGTAGGTAATACACAGCTCTACTACACTCTCTGAATAACAAATGTACATAATGGAAAAGAGGGTTTTTACAGGAACAGCTACCCTTTGTAGGGTACTTGGCACTTGATCCATTTATAATTTCCTATGTTGGATCTCAGGGTCGTAATATGCATGCCAAATCCCAAGTCTCTAATGTCAATAGTTTAGACAGTTTAGACGAAGATCAAGTACATATACACAAAATTGTCTGCTTATAGTATTGATCAGGGAATATATATTTCATCTAATTATGTGTAGTAATTTTTCTCGTTGGTATACAGATTGTTAAAGGGTGATAAAACAGAAAAACAAGTTGACTGTATCCTGTCGAAAAAATTTCTGATACCGTCAAACTCTGAGTAAACAAAAATAACTTGGAGCCATCGATTAAATCGCCATATAGTGAATAATAAAATATCTGAGTTTGAAAGAATGAAAGATTTGGAACGTTGTTGAAAAAAGTATTCAAACCATAATTAATCATTATAATCACCTAGAGGCAAATCCGAATATAAGGAACGAGTTTAGGTATAGTCCCAACGGTTCCCTTAAGAATTTTACTGCACTACAACAATAACAACGTGAATTACTAATATGTAAACTTACAAAGCGATCAGCATCAATATTCCCTATACACGAGGTAATGACTTTTTGAAACCAAATCTCCAACTCTTTTGTGTATGGTCCGTATGGTGCATAAATGGGATACTTTAATAATACGCTGGAATTCCTTTTGATTTTATTCCCCAATTTGGAGAAAAGTCGTTCTTGAATGGATCTGGAGAGGGTAATACTTTGATGATGACCATTCAAACGTTTAATTAGTTGATGTTTCTTCAGTAAGATTTTCCTCGCATCTGCTCGTTGTTGAGTCTTCTGTTGGGACACCTCACAGAATTTTTTACTCTCATCAAGAAAGTTGTCCAAGTCTATGTCCGTGTTTATGTCATGAATCAATTTGAATTGTATTGTATCTTGACTCGTGTAGCATGGGAGATTACTTCTATCTTCTACAGAAGGAATTCATACAGATTAAGATTTTTTTAATCAATCTTTCATCATATTTGTATAGGCATGATCAAGTATGATGTATATTTAAAATACACGTACCCGGATCCTCCATATGAAGCCAAAATTGATTGATGGTGGGGGATACGGGGATGTTCAGCGACAGAAACTCCTTAAATGCCGTCTCTACCGTGACAAATTCGTCAGTTAACATCGTGGGTCACAAGGTCACTCGGTCTCCAGTTAGACTAATCCACTAGAAAATCCAACTTATTTACGAAAAACCACGAAAACACTGATATCGCACACAGATTTTCTTCTTTTCATTTTCTAGTACATTGCAAAAAAACTGCAAACAGCTGCTTCCGCGGGCGATTTGTGAATATGAATGAATATCGCCAATTCTTTTACCTTTATTCTTATGCCTTTATCCATAAAAACACTTCTTATATTTTTAGTAAATATATAAACTCTGATTGTCCATTTGAATAAAGTTTTTAAGTAAGTATAACTACAAAAATTGTGAAATTGAGGCGAAATATTCTGTATTTGAATACAGTTAGGAAAACTGATGGAAAAACACTCACTAATTAGTAATTACTTATTTAATATTAATTGAAGTTCAATTAATTTAGTTCATTCAACAACTTTTGTTTTATTCAAATCTTTTTCCCCGTGTCCGTGTTCAACAATGTCAGTAATGATATAATTTAAGGTTCAAAACTCGATAAATAGTAAATGTACGTTCATATCATAATTAATATTATTGATAATAAATTGTAATAATTCGAAACGCAATACATGATAGCGTTGATAATATAATAATTATTATTGTAGTATCCTCAATCCTTATTATTGTTAGTACAGGTATAATAGTAATTCAGAATAATATATTTTTATTATTGTACAACTATAGTAATAAGAAAATCGGACTTTAATACAATTGGTCCGTTCAACTCCGTTCATTAAGTGCAACTCATGATCTTGATCTATACACATTATATATCATAAATATTTCGTGATAGAGCAGTAATAGTCAATTATAATCTTATTATTGTATTTGTATTGATATATAATAATAACTGCGGCACTAGTAGTTTCTCCGTATTAGTACTATATTTAGTACCTACAGATCCTTTTTTTCATCTTGATAAGAGAAGCAATAAAAGGTAAGGAGAAGGAAAGGGTAAATGGGGTAATAGAAGGTACTTATTTTAGAAATCGTAATAGACATTTATGTAGGAGGGAATTAGGGAGATTAATACTGTAGATTTTTTATTCAATTACATTATTACTATATAACAGTTTTTTTTTCAACAATTTTTTTTTTTTTTGAGCCTGGATTTTCTTATTGTACCTATATTTTGTATCGAGTTATTATTTGGTTAGGTATTGCTTTTTTAGGAGAAGACATACGAAGCTTTTTGTATACATTTTTTTTTCTTATGCTACTGTTATTATTTTGTTTAATAGCTGTCATTGAAGTTGAAGGATATAGAAACTCGAAAGGAGTAGAAACGTAAATGGAATACTATATAGATTTTGAGTATTTTCTCGTATTGTTCAATAACATGATGTGTACGTAGTACACGTACGAATTGTACAAGGTATATTTGAAGCAGAATTCATCATATCAATTAAGTAACAATAATATATATAAGAATATTCCCTATTGATATATTCTATCCATAATAATATGGTGAAGAGTTGATACTGAGGACAGCAGTGACGATGACTAAAAGTATATTTAAAATGTGAGTTGACCCATAGACGACGAATGAGGATGCTCCATTACAAAAGTCATCCTCACAAAAACACATTTTTCCATGACCTTTCCCTTCCCACATGCACACATGATCCACCATAAAGTAGTTTATTATGATATTCTCCGTACAGCTCCTCACCACCCACTCCTCTGTAAATTATAAAACATATATATGTACAAATATACATCATTCCTAGACAATTCCATAGTGGAATATTATTAACATTATTATGATTATGAGGGAAATTTCCCTACAGACTCTGAAAATACACTGCAAAACTTGGAAAGTTGGGAAGAGAGAGAAAGTTGTCTACGAGAAAGTAAAGTATCTGAGAATACGAGAAAAGGTCAAATTACAAACCGTTGGGGAATTTATGTAGAAATTTGACGCAGCAACCTTCGCATTGTCTTGTCGCTGGCTTATACTCGGCTGGCTATACAAATATAGAGGAAAAACAAATATTTGTCAATTTACAATTCAAGATGAAAATTGCAGATGGGAATCCCATTTTATATCTGTATACATACTTACCAATGTTTTATTGAACGGATCTGAACAGTGTGGGTCGTATCTACTGTCACAATCGTAACACTGGAGCGTTTGAGCTAAACACAGGCAGATTAAAATTCAATTTCATTTAGTAGCTCCGCCATTATAGTTTACCGTGAGCTATCAAGCAATCAAACAGCAACAAGCAACATACATAAACTGCAGATGTACATTGGATTAAAATATTTAAGATTTAGATGGCAAGAGAAAGGACAGAGTAGTAAATGATGTTCAGGAAATGAGTCAATTAAATGGAAAGTAACTTTCAATGTTTCAAAACCTGTTTCTTGTCTGTAGTACAGACTCTGTACTACACAATCTTGTAACTCGTCCAAGAGTAATCTAATTCTAAAAGAAACGGTATCCGGTACAGGTAAATAAACGAGATAAAAAAACCTTTGCACATTCCATCCAGTACATGATTCTACGTTTAAAAAGTCAATGTCTCATGCAGTTTTAAGGATCCGTAAGTAACCATGCAAGAAGCGAAACCAAAAAAAAAGAAGAGAAATGAATTTTGATTGATCAATAAAATACCAATCGCGAATTCATCGCAAAAATTGCTCATGAAAAATGACTGCGGTGAGTGATGTTTTACATTTTATCGACTGATGTACATCTGAACAGTTAAAAAATAAATCTTTGTCTTACTTCGACATTCGTCAGCCCCTGAAGTGACTCTCATAATAGGAAAAATGATGGAGTACAGGCAAATCAAACGAGCTGTTTTTTTCCATCATCATAAAATATAGAGAGAAAGATGTAAACATTGATATTATTATTTATTTTTTTATTATACATGAATTTAATTTAAAATATTATGTTCACAGATCTCTATACAATCTCTAATTACAATATTTTAACATTTAAATCCACGTACTTGCAGACACAATTAAAAATTCCAGATAATGCATGATGGCGACGATGACAATCAGAATACTCACAAGACGACACAAACAATGACACAAACACAAACACAGACGATACTGACTCCCCTTGTTTAACTATCATTTGCATTTGTGCTTGGTACAACAATGGAAAATTATAATACTCGCCTTGATTTGTACAGAGAATCCGGGTTTTGTGCGTTGAGCCGACATATCAGGAGGACATTTGAGAAATGCGTCACTTCCACTTGTCACATACACTTCCACGTACAATTTGTAACTCTTCAACTTGTCAATTGATGTCAATTGGATTATGATTGAGCAAAACTGTACTTACAAACTGTGTAGACACTCCTAAGGCACTTGTACGAGGTTTTTTTTATTATTAGTGTTCTGTTTCTCTTCTCGTATTAATATTTAAGATTTACATATGTACAGAGAGAGAAAGAGAAAGGCAGAAGAAAGATTGAAAGAGAAAGCGAGTGAAAATGTGTTCATCCGGAGCAATGCAGGCTGTTGTCACTCACCACCACCAGCACACCAGTGTGAATGTGAATGTGAAAATTCCACAATGTATAGAAAATCCACAGTTTATCCAGAGAATTCCTTCATTCTCAGTCCACTCTCAATGCAGATTGTTCCATTTCTAAAGCCGGCACATATACACACGCCGAAGCTGAAGAACCACCGGAGAGAAAGAGAAGGAGAAAGCACCCACAGTGTATTCGTATTCGTATTCGTACTCCATACTCTGTGTACTGGAAATAAGTAGCTCAACGGATGAGAGTAGTAGCGCAAGGAATACTGCATTGCAGTCATGTAATAATAATAATACTAGACTCTCTCTTGGTCCCTTTACAGTTACACCCTGGTCTCTCTCTATATATATACATATCCCTACTACTCTGTATCATGTCAAAAACATGTTTGTAGCACTATGGAGAAAATTAAAAAAAAAAAAAAATTTGTTCGCATAGTAAATCGATACAGTCTTAGGAAATACCTACTCTCCCATTCCCTTTTATATATATACATATAAACACATGGACGAGAAAGAGCAACAATAACACTTGAATTCATTTGAACATTGAATGTGTGCTATACCACTTGTAGTTTGGAGCTCAAGATATATGTGAACTGACTTGGTAGTTGGTAGTTTGTACATTTTGAATGGATAATCTGTCAGATGTCAGATTATTCTGGATTGAATTGAATTTCATTATTATTTATGCATTGTGATACTTTCCCTGTTTTTGGATGTAGTATATGATAAAGTTAGGAGGAAGAATTTACAAGCACATGCATAGGTGTATACTATACATGTTGTTTTACTAAAAATACACGAGGAACTAACTATTCAATTCTATTATGTAATTTGTTCAATTTGTAGCATGAGATGAGATTCACAGTAAAAGTCATGCGAGGAGTTTAAAACTATATGTGTACATATACAGAACCTAAGTATAGATACTTATGTATAGGTTTCGATTTTGAGTACACACTGTTGAGCTTCAAAGAAAAGTTACCGTTCACGTCCATGCAGAATGAAGATGGGGCTTTGAATACTGAATAGACTGGCAAATATTGCCTTTTTGCCAGTGGAAACTAGAAGCTGTGAGCAAGATCGTCTGTACGACGATTCGTTTTGGAACGTCAGTAAACGTGCCGGTTTTTTATGGTTCAAAAGCATTACTAGTTTTTGTTCAGTTATAAATAGATTCATTCAGTATGGCTTTCGATATTTCTCTTGTGGTCTCACCGTTTTAGTTGAGAAAATATACAACGTTGATGAATCGTTGAAATTGAAATCTGATTTATAATTAAAAGTCAAATAGTGAATGAAAAATTGAGTTCGAGTTATTAAAATTTGATTTTAATTTTTACTCCGCGTTTCAAACTTCTAACACGCATACATCTTTTTTTTTACAGACTTGATCGAAGCACTTGAAATTCAGAAATTCTCAAATCCTCTTCAAGTTACTATTAAATGTTTGTAACATGTGTAACATGTGTAATTACGAGAGTGAAAACATAGAATTAAACGAATTTCCAAATAAAAGTAAACTAATAATTAAGCCTCATCGTTTCGAGTGGAGATGCATGACACGAAATTAATTCACGTGGCTCCATAATAGTTGCTGCTAAACATTTCCTCATCCCCTTGCGAATCCTCAAATAATTTAAATTCTACACGTTTTTATCCAAAACTTTATTCATAATTGCTGGTCAAAGTTAGGTACAGTTTGGAAATCGGAAAAGTACCGATATTCACAGTTTCGAGATTATTTACCCCGAGTTAATGAATAAAAGTTTTAGCTAGATGCAAGCAATATTTCAATGCGGATGCAAATTCGATGTAACTAAAACATTAACTATATATGCATTGTAGAATTTCTAGAATATTAATTGAAATTTTATTTCAAATTCAATACTTTGAGGAAACTAAGAAGATATAAATGGGAGAGTGCTTGTAATTTGATGATAAAAGATTTTCTGTATGATCTTCAACTATAGGAATCCGAAACGTGGTCCAGTCTTTCTTCAGTTTTCCCCGTTTTCAGTGTGCAGCCGGACGTCGCCAGAAGTGGAAGTTGGAAAAATTTTGTCTCCCGTCTCGCGAAATAGTAATTTTTTTGCAGTGAATAACTTTTTATAAATTTTGTCAACTATCTATTAATAATAATTAAAGAGTGACTCTGAATTAGTTTAGATCAAGTTTTTTCGCCTATAGGACTTACTTATTTGAAATAAATACTGCGAGAAGAAATTAGTGGTTCAGTCTTCCTTGTGTGTGGGAGGTATTACTAATTACTATGAAACTTTTATTTTTTTTTTCTCTTCAATTTTTTTCTTTTTGTAATTAAATTACGAATTGTGTTTAACTATAGAAATACCTTGATTAACTTTAATTTCAACTAACTATTTTTCTCTATTTTTTCCTTTTTTTAATAATGAGACGAGAGGAAAATGGAGAAGACCAGTTGGGAGAAGATTGGGCGATCTATAAAGTCTTTGGCCTCAAAAATACAACTGATTGAAATCAAGATTGGAGATGCAGAGAAACTTAATGAACAAGTGAAAAAAGAAGTTGATGGAAAAAACCAGCTAATCGCCCGAATCAGAGCAAATATTGAAAAAAAGACTGACCAGACTAATAGTGACAAGAGGGAACGGAGTGTAGTGGAGAACTTGTAAGTAGAATTAATTTTATTATTAATTCAAATTCAATCAAAGTTTAGTAGATAATCATGTCTACAAAACAATATACACGTACTTATTATAATTGTTTACACTTATTATACACTTATTATAAAGTGTATACTATAATACTTATAGTATACACAAGTATACTATATACGATGATGGTCTTTGTTTGTATTCCCCAAAAGTATTTTAATAATAATTACAATCATTTGTTGTGGTCGATTGCATATATAGGATGACAAAAGGAAATCAAGAATTCAATCAATTGGCAGAATCTGTCAAGTCTTTGGAAGCGAATTTAAAGATGATGCAAGATCGTGTCCAGTTGGCAGGAAAATTACAGATACCGGCTAAACTTGCTCAAGTCCAAATGGGTGACTACATTCAAGATCGTCAAAACAAAAATGACCATTTGAGGATGGAGTGT
>JAIUND010005012.1:0-10407 GCA_034699125.1 Gisinianus flammeolus
CATTTTCATTTCTCAGGATCGACTTCGACTGGAAAAACCTTCCTCAGCTCGAATTTTGACTCCGCAATATTTTTCCAGAAGGATTTCCGACTCTGTCCAGATTTCCCGGCCCAATTTACTCGACAAATTCGGATGTTTGTCCCATTTGTCACATCTTCGGCCCATTCGGTAGACTTTCCCCGATTCGGACGCACATTTTTTGGACAGCGCACAAAATAGCAAAACCCGCGCGGCCTTTTCAAAAAAACAAAATAAAAAAACCACACAATTGAAAAGAAATTTTGTTGAATTTCTAATTTACAGAATTTGATGTTTGAAATTTGTATTTTGATCTATAGAATCTCAATGAATGTGGAAAATGAATGAATATTTGATGCTCACTTGAATTGTTGTGACGCCGAGATACCACCAATTCAATTTGAAAACGATCCAGCTGAACCAACTAATATCCCGTACAATCTCCGTATTCACATAACCCGGGCACAAAGTGTACGTCCGTACATGCGCAGAATCTTCTTTTCGCAGTCGAACTGCGAGATGTCGAGCAAAATGCATCATGCAGGATTTGGAGATGGAATATTGACGCATCAAAGCCACGCCCGTCGAGGAATTCACTTCCGAATTCAAATCCGTCGGCTTCACCCCACAAAATTGAAACGCAATCGAACCCACCGTCACAATTCTATAAAAACATAAACAAAAATCCCAAAACAAAACAAAATCCCACATTTTGATATTAAATTGAATTGAATCCCACATTTCATTTCGCTTCATTGTATATAAATTCCCCCGCACTTGACGTTTTTAATTTTAAATTTACCGGCTGCTTGTGCCTTTTTTAATGTGGGGAAGGAGAAGTCGCGTGAGGAGGAAATGGCCCAAATAATTCACGGCCAAATGTTTCTCGAGGCCGTCCGGAGTTCTGGCGGGAGTCCATTTCGTGAGCGCAATCCCCGCATTATCTATCAAAATGTCAATGTGCGGAACGAGCCTTTCAATTTCCCCGGCGCAACTCCGCACCGATTTCATATCCGCCAAATCCAACTTGAGCAACATCTACAAAAATCAAAATCCCACACAATTCCAAACATTCAAATATTCAAAATATCAAATCCACAAACGCCGCGTAATTTGAAATGTCAACTGATAAATTTAAAATTTAAAATGTCAAATGTCAAAGGTCAGAATTCAATGGTAAATATAAAGATGGAAAGTGACGGAATATATAAAAATATATAATTCAATGTAATTCATAAAATGTGACCATTTGAGCGTGTGGATATTTTTGGTGGATGTCATCGATGGCACGTTGAGCTTCGTCCAGGTCGATGGATGGCATGATGACGATGGCTTTCCGCCTGGCCAATTCCTCGGCTACGACCCGGCCAATGCCGGAACTGGCGCCAGTGATGACGACGATCCGACCCTCCGCACTCTCCTCATCTTTTTCTAAGGCGGCGGAATTGGAATTGGAATTGGAGATGAATTGAGCCCATTTAAATCGATGAATGACGTAATCCCAAAACATGAGGAACAATCGCACACACGACGTGATCAATTTCATGATCGTCACCATGACGACGAGGACAAAAACAAAAACAAAAAACAAGGACAATTCCAATTACAAGGAATTGTCTTCACGTTATATGAAAGCAAATTGTTGTGTGATGGACGACGATGAAGAAGGAATTCGAATATGTACGAATTTGTGTGTGGAGCTCAAAAAGACGACTGACAAAGTCCTCGCAGATTGTTCAAGTTGAGCGCATGCTTTGACTTTGACTTTGCCTGCGATTGCGATTACAATTGCAATTGCCAATCGCCAACTGAGAATGCGAATCAAAGGACACAAAAAAACCACTTTTTTGTGTTAGGGAACGGCAGAAATGGCTCACAGTTTCAGTTTCAACTGCACAAAACTCCTCTGCCTTGATGTCTGTGAAAAACTCGTCAAACTCCTTTTTTCCATTCTCCCACAACATTGTGCATTCTTTCATTTTTTTCCCCATTTATATAAACGCAAAAGCAACTTCAACTTCAAACATCAAACTTCAACTGGGGGCAAAAAACTTGCTATAGCTAATTATTTTATGTATTACGGCTTTTTACAGTTTCCATCGTATATAAATTTATCTGTGTGTGCTGTTTTGTTTTCACACTTTACACATTTTCATTGAAATTAACAATTAATGTGTGTGGAGTTGTCATTTCAAATCATTTTCATCATCGAATTCGTCATTCCAAGAACAGATAAAAACACTTGATTATTTCCTTCAGATTGTCAGCTCCATCGCAGATTAAATTGCGAATTGAAATCCGGCTATTTTGTGAATTCACACACATTTAAATCGTTTATTGCTCATTTATTGTTTTTTTTTACTTTAGTTTAGTTCCTTTAATTCAATGTGTGTCTTTGTGGTTTGTTTTTATTAGTGAATGTTTTAAAATTCCATGTTTCATTGTCCACATCCGGTTCTAATAAATAATAATAATAAAAATATAAGTGTTTTCTCACATTTGTGGTGTGAGGGAAAATATATAATTAATCATTACAATCTGCACATCCTTCATTTGTCCAGTGAGCTCGCAATTATTCACATTGAAATACCAAATCTAAGGAAAATTGTTGTAAATATAAGCTTCATGCAATATTTCCACACATCCATAGCACATCCCGGAGAAAATACTTACCCTTTAAAATCATGGATGAGTTTATATTTCCTCGGAAAATAGCCAGAACTTATTCACCAATCTCAATTAATCTCATCATTAAATGTGCGGGATTTGCTTTCAATCAGAACAACGAACAACCAAATTTATTTACCTAAAATACGAAGAAAATGAGTGAACAATTGCACAGCTCTTTACATTAAATAACGTCAGTTTATAGAATTACGACAGTTATTTTGCATTGGGAAAATGGGATTTTAAATATGTAAAATGAAAATGATGATGCGGATTTTAATCCAGATTTTTTACTGCGTGGATGTGTGTGTGTGTGTGGATTTGCAAATGAATGGGGATTTCGTGGATGACATACATGCTTGTAATTACCAGTCAGAAAATGTGGACGTCCTTTTGTAATCATTTCCATTTGCTCCCATCAAAATGGCCAAATATTCACAATGTCAATTTAAATGGTGGCGATGACGACGACGACGACGTTGAAAATTCCCATTTGGATTTGGACAAATTTGACTTCCCAACATTTTGTGACGATTGCAAAAAGGAACCGCCGGCAAATTATTTGTTCTTGATGAGAAACTTCAAATCATCCACCGAGAAATGGACGAAATCAAATGGACAATCGTGGCCAAAATCATTCAGACTTTGGATCTTCATCGTCCACATCCAAATCCACATAAAAGTCCCCATGAAAATCCACAAAAGAACCGTGGCAAAAGTAAGAGAAATGGGAAAATACGCAAAGGAAAAAGAAGAAATAAACAACAAGAGAAAAAGAAGGAAGCGAAAGATGAATTGGACAATTTCCATACGAAAATGATTAACAAATTGAGAGAAATCATTTTCGAGCGTAATAACAATTAATTTTAAATATTCAATAAGCTACGAAAAAAAGTCTATATAAAAATGACATAATACAATTCAACTTTACTTTAATTGCGTTATAAATTGTGATTAAATATGAAATAGAATTAAAATTCAAAAATGAAATAATATTTATATATTTTTTCTCATGTTTTTTTGCAGGGTATTTGCCGAAAATCCGCCTCAATAATTGTCAGCCTCGAGTCGTCAAATCCAAAGAAATCACAACAGGAAATAGAAAAGGACCGGATGCCAATTTAATAGGCAAAACTGGAGTGGCGAGTTCTTTTTCCTCTACAAATAACAATAATCAACAAAACACGACGACAGTAGTAGAAATTTCCACGAGGAAGAAAATAAATGGATTGAAAACAGCAGCAGCAGGGAAAGAAAAAGAAAGGAAATCCAGGAATTATGCAAATGATTTTGAGACGGAAATCAAAAAGTCAGAGGAGAAAACGGAAACGAAAACGAAAACGAAGGCTGAAAATACAAATACAAATTCAAAGTCAAATAAAATGTTGGGCATTTCAAATGGGCGAGAGAATAATTCGACGACGGAAATGAATCATCCGGACAAACACGGACTTTTCCACCACGGAAAATTCTCCTTCGTCCCATTTTTCCAACAATTATTAAATTGTCTCGAATGTGGAGCGACGGCGGAGAATCACCAGCAAATGATTCAACACATTCAAACCAAACACGACGACGATGACGAGCGTAATTATAAAACTCAATTTCCATCCCCACACAATTTTAATTATTAATAATCCCAACGGATTTACTCATTTAATTCATATTTCATTACAATTACAATTCTCATCTAAAGACTCCTAATTTAATTGTCATTTGAAATATATGAAAATAACAGGCAAAACAATGACGTCGGGCGGAAAGGACTTGGAAAACCAAAACCAAAGCCAAAGGCGAAAGGAAAACGGAAGCGTCGATTCAAAGGTCATTGAAATGAAAATTGAAGTTGACCTGGAGAAATCCGTCGAGACCTCCAATTTCAATTTCAATTCCAATGCCAATTCCAATGCCAAAGCCAATGAATTGGGGAAATGTCCGGAAATTGGATGTGAAAAAACATTTCGGACTTGCAGTGAGCTTTACAAACATGGGAAAAAAGGCCACGGGATTTCCATTCCAATTTCTCCTCGAGTAAAAACAAATCCTTTTAAATTCAAATCAAGGATAAATCTGACTGGACGACAGCGACGCTGGAAATGTGGAGAGCGGAATTGCGGGCGGAATTACAAGTCCTTCATTGAATTATCCGTCCATCGCCTTATCAAACACAAACAAAAACAGCGTGGATTTAACCTCAAACGTCCACTGACGACGGCCCATTTCGTCAACTTGAATGACAACGACGACGACGATGACGACGAATGTGATGAAGCTCCACCAGCGACGACGACTGTCAACCCAATAAAAGAGCGACCGGAACCGGAAATGGAAAATGAAGAGGAGATTAATTCAATGGACAAAATTTTGGATGAACCCAGCGGCGTTTTCCACCATGACAAATCTGCGTACATACAATTTCCGCAGGTGGACGACGCTCAATTGTTCAATTGTCTTGAGTGTGGGAGCGCGTGGGCGGAAAGTCGTGAACAAATGATTCATCACATTCAAAATGCACACGCGCCGCCCACGCTTCCACTTTCTTCCCCATCCACAATTTTCATGGACAAAGACGAAAACGAGAAATCATGCGAAAGAGAAGAACAGACGACGAAGATGGCAAAAGGAAATTTATTTTCCTACAGACACAAATCAATGAGAAAAGAAACGCAATTTCCATTTAATTCCGGCGGAAAAAGGGAACGAAAGCAAGTTCAAACTAACAATCGATTGGAATTGGAATTGTCAAAGAAGAAGAAGAAAAAGAAGAGGAAAGAGAAAGAGAAAAACAAAAACAAATTGTGGAGTTGTGCAGAGTTTGGCTGTGAGCAGACATTTCAATCCACTTCCGGTTTGCTCCTCCACAAACAACATCACCAAAACCACGCCCCCATTTTCAAATCCCCCCGCCAACGACGACTTCTTCTCTCCAACATGAATTTCTATCAGTGCTATAAATTTATACACGGGCGACATGAAAGTGAAAAACTTGTTCAAACGTGAAAAGAGCTTCATATTTTTTGTATATTTTGTACATTCTTTTTATTCTCTTTATTATTCTTTTACAAGGAAATCCGGAATTAATTTTGAATCTGTCACGTCAATGATTTGAATACCTTGGCTACAATTTGGACAGAGTTGGATAATAAATTGACGGAGAGGATTTTAAATTAACAAAAAGGATTTCAAGCACGTGTATCCATTTATATTTATTTGGCGGTTTATTTTAATTTGGGTTGATTTTGGGCCATTTTTATGTCCTGTCCTCTTTTCAATGGTTAATTTACAATAGTAAAATCGTACGGTTTTCGTACAAAAGAGTCCCCGAAAAAGAAAACGATACAATTGGCTAGAATTGCAGTGAAATAATTAAATGCCAGGATTTCGTAGGAAAGTCCCAAAACCGCGAAAATCGTCCCAACGACATAAAGAAAAAAAGCGGACTTGAAGAGGGAATTTTCAAAATTGGTGGCCTTCCGACTTTCCATTTCCTCCGTCCGATCGTCAATGATGCCATTTAAATCGGTTTGACCTGGAATGAAATCTTCCATTCGGATCAATCGCCTTCGAATCTCCTGCCAGAAATTGTAAATCCCCGTGGCGAGAAGTGACCGGAAGGAAGTGACGAGGCCTCGAATGTTGGGCGACGTAAAAGCGGTCCAGTAAATGGCGATGCGAATTTCCTCCTCCAGGACAAACATGACATTTTCCTGTTCTGGATCCGTGCTCCACCATTTCATCGTCAATTTCTCTTCGGGGCGGATCAACTCTGCAATTTTCCGTGTTTTGTTGTTGTTGTGTCCCCATCTGGGATGCCCCGCCTTCTCTTCGCACCAATTGGCCATCAGGATTTGAACGGGATCCCGCCATTCCCCAACATTATTATTATTATTATTTCCATTTCCATGTTATCCTCTATTTTGAGTTCCTTTATTGTAATTAGAATCATCCCGCTTCGCAAACAGAAACAGTTCCAGTAGATTCTTGAACCGCGCATTTCCGACGGGATCCGTCACGTCACGCTGGAATTTGAATCCTTCCGCAATCAGCTCATCCAGAGTTTTCTTCACATGCTCGAATTTCGGCGCCATCTCGTGGCTTGTCAACTCCGCCAAGTAAAATTGATCGAGGAGGAAAGCGGCGAGGATCCAAAAGAGGACGAAGAAGTGAGAACGACTTTGATCCGGAATCTGATTCACCAGTGGAGCAAAAACGCTCCAGGCCGCCCAACCCATGCCCAATTTGAGCCGTTGAGAGTGCAGGAAAACGGCGGGAAGGATCAAACCCAACAGGGCGAACCACGTGATGACAGAGAACGGACTCCAAATGGAGCTCAAGAACCATTTTTGAGGGGTGAGAAGAGAATCGCCCTGATAAATCACAGCCATCGTCCAATATTTCTCCAGCTCCAGATGCTCAAACGGCCGGAGGAGCGAATTCATCCCGCAGTATGGGCAAAGCCAGACGATGCTCCCGCAATATCTCCCATTTTGGTACAAAAAGTCCTTTCCATTTTTCAACTCGATCAGGGAAATGTTCAGGCAATGAGTGGACTCGCTGAGCCATTTGAATCCGGTGGGTTCTTCCCGCTTCAGAGCCAAAATCTGTCTGAGTCTCAATTTTGATGGGAAACGTCGCGGGTCCATCGAATTTGGGATGAGTAAATGACCACCATTTATCCCGCGACGCTTCTTTGTCCACATGATGGCCGTTTTGAGAGCATTCAGAGAGTTTGAAAGCGGAAATCCCGCCGTTGGTTGGAGTAATCGAACCACGGCCGAATTTTTCTTGACTGTGAAATGAAGGATTTGAATCCGCTGCAGCCTCATTTCCTCATGGTGAAAATTGGTGTACATTTTGAGCATGATTTCCGGGCCGAGACAGAGATTGAGCGTTCCCGCCGTCGCCATCGCCATCGCCACCAGAGGGCGAATGGTTTTATCTTTATCCGGAGGAATGGAATCAAAATCCATTGTCATCTCCGAGGAATGCTCGATGGACACGATGAAATCCTCAAAGGGATTCAAATGATCCCGCAATTTCACCGCCCACCAATTAATAATCCCGACGGAATGAGGGCGGAGCTTCGGCGTCTCGTGAATCACAATGTAAATTCTGGAGCTGTCCAAATGACGACGATGGACTTGGACGTGTGCTGCTGTTGCTGGACATTGGCGGGAATTTCCTCTGGATTTCAAAATGATGCAGAATGAAATTGGGACGCGGAGGATTTGAATTTTCCGCAGGAACTCCCAACCGCCGCCATCATCTCTTAAGAATTCTTCATGTGCAAGGAGTGAACACGGCGCTTGAGCGAATATTCCCATCAAATCCTTGAAGGGCAAAAACGAAGGCGGGTTTTTCTCAAGCTTCCATTGCGACTGAACGACTTGAAACCATAATAAACAATGCAGAATTAGTTGAGATTGCAGAAACTTGTCCGGTTTCAATGCAATGTCAAAGTCAAGACGCATTGCGACGGATTTCTCAAGTTAATTGTGAACATATGTGCGGTTCAAAAGTTATAGTTTTTAGTTCAAAATGTCAAAATTGTTGAGAAGAAGAGAGAAAAATTCAATGCAATATTTATTTGTTGTAAAATTCGTGAGGGAAAAACGAGAGCAAAAGAATTGAAAAGTCCTCACGGAATTCCCGTGAGGAAATCAAACATATTTGAAAATGTCAACTTTATTCGTCGTTGGCGGAGCTCAATCGATCCCATTCAAAACGATGATTGATTGCGCAGAATCACGTGCCAAATGCCCAAACTATATGAAAATGAAATGGCTGGGATTTTGAAGGAAGGCGGGAAATATTTGTCGGGAAAGACATCATCAGTCATCAGGATAAAAAGACACTGCATATTGAAATGTGAATTGGAAGCGTCAACTCGTGTGTTCATTTTGAATTTCCTCGTCGCTTGTTTGTTTGTGTGTAAATTCAAGTTGAATTTGGTGCAGGCAATAAAAAATAAAAGCTTCAAGACTTTTGATTTGATGAAGCCGAAGCACACATTCAATAAATAATTAAGTAATTAATTACATAATTGTTTTGCTGTCTGTTTTGTACACACAGCAATTCGTTGAGTCGTTCAATTCGCCGTTCATTCACAACGTGTGGAAATTGCATTCAGATTCAGCCTGTTTTCAGCAGTTCATGGAATATTTAATATTTAATATTTATTGACAAAAACATAATCAATTGACAATTCCCAAACGAAAACACTTGAAGATTTCAATGCCATAATTCGTTGTCTCATTTTCTCATGTGATTTCCCTTGATCATTTGTCGACTGTCTGAATTCACAGCACGTTTTCTTATCAATATTATTCACATTCGTCCGCAATGTGACGTCCGCTTTTAATTGATTTACAACCAAAATATCTCGAGTACTTTTTCCGTCGAGGTTCCAACTTTTTTTTTGATATTTGGAGCAAAATATACAAATGAAATCACGCGAGGATTTTTCCATTGTACATTTTGCACAATGGGATTTTCATAATACGATAAGAAGCACAAAATTGTGTGGAAATGTGGATTTTGATGAGTGCTTTTCTCTGTGATTTCATCGCTTATCTTTTGTCCCCAATTTTATACATACAAACTCAACTTGACTTAAATTAAGCCACTCTTTTTCTCTCATTTTCCCCCATTTGCACAGTTTTCCTCTCACAATATAAAACTCGAGACAGTCGGGATTTTGAATAGAACGTCCGATTTATCTATATATAGCACAATCTGGAAATTATCACTCATTTTGCAGATTCACAAATTTTGATTTTGAATCCGAATTAAATTGAAATTTTGTGGCGCAGAAAGAAAAAAGGCAGAGAAATGAGCGGCACAATTTATTTCGTCCGGCAGTAAGTTTTCACTTTTTGTCATTTATCACAAATAAACAGGAAAAGGAAAATACTCAAATTGTGTGGGATTTAATTATTTAATTAATCTTTTTGAAATGTTGACAGTGCGGAAGCCAAATCGAACGTGGAGGCTTCCAATCAATCACCGGAACTTTCCACTTTGACCGACACCGGAAAACTTCAGGTACTAAAAAAAAACCCCCAAAACGGATTTCACCGAGTTTCTTTTCATTTCTGTGAATAAAATCCGCATGACAAAATGTTCATTTTATTATGATTCGTCCGCATCTGTTTAATGAAAATCCAAAGGCGCGAGCTTTAGGAACGCTTTTGGAGAACGAGAAATTCACTGGGGCTTTTGCAAGTCCGTTTGCGCGAGCATTTGACACGGCCAAACTCATCATTTCCCAGTCCAAAGTGGCCAACAATCTGACCGTGGTCAACGATCCGCGTTTGCAAGAAAGAGTATTCACATTTAATTCAATCATTTTTCAAATTCCTTTGTTGTGTCTCTTATGGGAAATGCTCATGGGATTTGTTTGCTTGGTATATGTATAGGGATTTGGCGTCTTTGAGAATAAATCGATGGGATTGCTCATTCAAAACTTCATCGATTCCCACATGAAATTTAATGAATGGACGCCAGAGGGCGGAGAAACGGACGAATCCATCCGCAAGAGACTTGCACACTTTTTGAATGTACCGCCGTCAACTTGTTTTCTCAATTCGTATTTTCGTATTTTCGTATTTTCGTATCCATCGATTTATTGTGTTACAGTTCAATCCGTATAATGTTTTGACTTCTTTTGAATGAACAGGAAATATTTGAGTTGGTGGACAAACCAGAAGAAGAGGAAGAAAA